>JAFMSR010000014.1:16876536-16976536 GCA_022818135.1 Saxidomus purpurata
TTAATTCACTGCAGGGTTCTGCCCCCCCCCCCCCCCAAAGCTTCTGTAACAATTTATTTATATCGGTATAATATATAAAATAATTAAACAATGGAAATCTTACAAAAATGCTTTAAAAGTTAACCATCTTGAATTCCCTATGGTAACCAGTAATATATCACAACAGCTAAACCTGCAATCTGGACAGAAATCTCATAAAAAAATATAGGTGACTGCATTAAACTGCAGAATGCTATTGTAAGTTAAATGCAATCCAGGCATACCCCTTCATGCAAATTAAAATCTGTGTCCTTGCCATAGCAACACATATGAAGGGATTTAAAAGTGTTTTGACAACAAAAAATCTATTGTTTAAGTAATTATTTTTTAGGATACCGAACATTACAAAATTTGGCTCTGGGAAATATAATATACAGAGTTACCCCTCTTTACAGAGCAAGAGTAGATTACACCCACTCACTGTATTGAGCATTGAACTAAAAAGTACAAAATCATAGCTAATTATAAAGTCTATTTAAACCAATAGCAAAATCTTTTTAAAAATCTGAATAATTCTTTGTAAAGTTTTCTTTGTAATAACACTAAACAGACTGATGTTGAGAAAATATCTAAACAATGTCAATATCAGATAGAGATAAACAAGGCCCATAAATCTTCTACTCTCATTCCGCCGTTCACGATCTTCTACTCAAAACTTGAGGTCGCAGTAGGGCCAGCCTGTTACCTCACTTGTTTTAATAAACGCGCACTAAATATTGAAAATTCAAAAGGTCCAATGGGTATCAAAAGTAAAACTATGTTCAAATCTTCATCAGTTTTCACCACTCTTTGTAGAGTGAGATTTCTAAGCATCTTGCTGAGTAGTAAAAGAATGAAGTTTACATGATTTCACTGTTACATACACGCTATGGGTACCTGGTATTTCATGTGTCTTTAGTGTTCTCACCCCATTCAATATTATTTGATCAAAGCTTAAATCATAAATAAATGCAATTAAGATTTTTTAAAAATGCAATATCCTCCATACATTACCAAGTTTCAGACTTCCTACAAACAGCTAAGTTTCACCAAACAATGCCAACTTTCATAATAATCTGTTCAGTTTAATTATATCTTGTACAAGTTTGGCATCTATAGCCAGATTTTCTAAGAACCACCAAGTTTCATCAAACACTAAAATTTATAACATCCAAACCAGTTTCATCTTGGGCATTCCAATTTCATGAATTTGACCTTAGCATGGTTAATTTCTTCAATTTGTGATTTTAAAACAAAATCTATGGGTGCACTGACCAATGTATTATTTAATCCGTAGAGTAGTGACAGTACACATCCAAGTATTTCAACAAAACACTTGAGATTCAACACACTTGGCAAAGTTTTGAGAAAATTCCTACTAATTGTTATACAAAACACCAATATAATTATATATAGCAGCAATAATTCACTGCTTTTCAAAGTAACTTTAAAATACATATGACCAAAAATTCACATTAACATTGAATATGTTATCAAATGATGTGTAAATATATACAAAGTGCTCCTACATGTACAAACGGTGCATCAGACATTACAGTCTACAGTATTGTGCATACTACACAGGGTCTCGTATCAACAAGTACTCACAAGGGAGGAAAAGCCAGCTTCATACATTATACATAAATCTTTCTCCGATACCGACAGAGAAATGCAGCCAGACACAGGAAAACTTGTAAAATGTGCCGACAAATGCCTGCTGCCACCTTTTCCTTTCTTGCAAGTATAAGTTCATCAACATTAACATACATTTTTTTTCATTTACTTGTAAATTACGTACAGCAGATAAAAAACTACCTTCCCAACAATATAATGGGTAAAATCAAATATAAACACAATTTCTGGATTACCACATGTATATGTCTAGGAAATCACTGCACTAAAAATGCAAATATTATCGTAACTCGTGTTTAATTATGTTATGGTAAAGACTTTTCACTTCAGATATGTCTACAAGCATAGATTCTGCTGAAGTTTAGCCACAGAAGAAGCCAGACTGCTTATATTTATTATGTTAATTAAATGTGTCAAATACTGTTTTTTGGATAAATTTGTATCTTCACCTGATCATCAGTAAATATATGTATACAATCTAACAGTGTTTTTTGTTTCACATTCTTTACGTTTATGTACCGGTACATTATATTTAGTAAGGTCCATCACAGGACAGTGCTCACTCTCTCGTCCACTCAGTCTCAGTTTCATAATCTTTTTTCAGTTAGCAAAATGCAGAATCTCTTCAATGAAGTTAAACATTTATCTGTTCACAGCATCCTTTACAGTAGTTTTCTCACAGGGGTTATTTCCCCGTTAATTTTTATCAAGTACATAGAACTAATTGCTTGTCTCTTATATAAATTCTACATAAGGACCCTAATATGTGGTCAGGTTTAACATGTGTTAAAACAGAATGTATCAAATTGCAGATCTTTAGAAAACTCAGATCATAATCTTTCCAATGATGACAATAGAACGAGCAAGCATGTCAGACTGACAGCTTAAAAATAGCTTTTCTTACTCTAGTGCATTAGTGTAATACATTCAGTTTAATCAAAATTCAAGATAGGTAACTATCAAGTTTATTTGATACACTTGAGATATCTACATTGTACAGTCTCAAAACATTAGACATTACATTTTTTGTTGGGCTAGTACTGTAAAATGGAAAATATTCACTATATTTAAATTTTCACTGTATTTCACAAAAAGAAGATATAGCAAATCAAAAGCAACCATTAATACTTAATCCTAAGTACTGCGTATAACACTGTTCAACAGTTTATGACATTAAGAATAAGTGGTAAATCAATCACAAGAAATAAAGGTAATGCCAACACGTTATTTGCAAAAGCTAAATTCTATCAGTTGCCAAACTATGATTAAGTGATAAATGATGCAGCTGCACGTATGTATGCTAAAAAATTACACTGACTAAACAGCAAACATACTGGACTTTATATCAAAGGGCTAAATTTGAAATTTTAAAGAAGGTGCGCTTCAAATTGTTGCTAAGCAGCCATCTAGTGATTCGGAATGCACACTTTAGGAATGATCAAAACTGAATAATTCTAATTTTGAAATAAAAATCTCTCAAAACGCGAAGCAATTTTTTTTATTCTGGTTAAATATTTTGATACAAGTTAATATTTACACTGCTAGTGGCAAATTATTCTACCTTTGTAACACAAACAGTATGCTCATGATCTGCACTGTTAGCTCTTTAGTGGGTAGATTTTCAGGGAGTACCCTTGAAACACTAACAAAACTATCCAAATTGATATACGGACAGGTTCATTTTGGAAATTCAGTTCACTAGAGTGATATTTCTTTTAAATGATCTTTCTTACTGTAGAAAAGATATTAAAAATTTAACGTAATAATAATAGTTTCTCCTTCAACTTGGCGTTCTAACATTCTAAATTCTTTCTTCTCGCTTCTGTCCGTAAACTCGACATTCTGGACTTTGATAATTTCCTAATTTATAATATATAACTGCAAAATTCACTTATCTGACACAAAAAAGTGGTAAACGAGAGTAGGTCTGCTTTAAACCAAAAACTTTCTCATCATTCCTTGACAGATTCTTTTTTAAATAGTAATTGAGCCTAATATAAAGGTAGAGCACTTTGCCAAAACATTCTGCACTTTTGAGAATCAGAACCTCTGTGCCGGTGATATAAAAAACTTACAACTTTTTATTAGAACACAACTCATGTGAAGTCTACCCAATGCGGTCCGTTTTTTTCTCTAATCCAACAACTTAGAACAAACACAACTTACCTTACATGTAAGTCTCAAAATGGAAAAAAAAAAAAAAACAATAAGCAATTTCTAACAAACAGCCAGACAAAAATAAATGACAAATTGCGAGACAAAAATTTACACTAATAGAGATTTAGCAGAAATCTAATTTTTAGAAATTCAACAAATGTTGAGATTTTACTTTAACAAGTTTAACAAAATTTTTTGGGGGGGGGGGGGGGGGGGGGGGGGGGGGTTTTTTTTTTTTTTTTTTTTTTTTTTTTTTTTTTTTTTTTTTTTTTTTTTTTTTTTTTTTTTTTTTTTTTTTTTTTTTTTTTTTTTTTTTTTTTTTTTTTTTTTTTTTTTTTTTTTTTTTTTTTTTTTTTTTTTTTTTTTTTTTTTTTTTTTTTTTTTTTTTTTTTTTTTTTTTTTTTTTTTTTTTTTTTTTTTTTTTTTTTTTTTATTAATGAAAATGTTTTTTTTTTTTTTTTTGTTGATTTTTTTTTTTTTTTTTTTTTTTTTTTTTTTTTTTTTTTTTTTTTTTTTTTTTTTTTTTTTTTTTTTTTTTTTTTTTTTTTTTTTTTTTTTTTTTTTTTTTTTTTTTTTTTGGTTTTAAATTGTTTTTTTTTTTTTTTTTTTTTTTTTTTTTTTTTTTTTTTTTTTTTTTTTTTTTTTTTTTTTTTTTTTTTTTTTTTTTTTTTTTTTTTTTTTTTTTTTTTTTTTTTTTTTTTTTTTTTTTTTTGGGGTGTATGGGAAGGGAAAAGGGTTTTTTTTTTTTTTTTTTTTTTTTTTTTTTTTTTTTTTTTTTTTTTTTTTTTTTTTTTTTTTTTTTTTTTTTTTTTTTTTTTTTTTTTTTTTTTTTTTTTTTTTTTTTTTTTTTTTTTTTTTGGTGGGGGGGGGGGGGGGGGGAAGAGGTTTTTTTTTTTTTTTTTTTTTTTTTTTTTTTTTTTTTTTTTTTTTTTTTTTTTTTTTTTTTTTTTTTTTTTTTTTTTTTTTTTTTTTTTTTTTTTTTTTTTTTTTTTTTTTTTTTTGGGGGGGGAGGGAAGAAAGGGGGGGATTTTTTTTTTTTTTTTTTTTTTTTTTTTTTTTTTTTTTTTTTTTTTTTTTTTTTTTTTTTTTTTTTTTTTTTTTTTTTTTTTTTTTTTTTTTTTTTTTTTTTTTTTTTTTTTTTTTTTTTTGGGGGAAAGAAAAAAAAAAAAAGGTTTTTTTTTTTTTTTTTTTTTTTTTTTTTTTTTTTTTTTTTTTTTTTTTTTTTTTTTTTTTTTTTTTTTTTTTTTTTTTTTTTTTTTTTTTTTTTTTTTTTTTTTTTTTTTTTTTTTTTTGTGGGGGGGAAAAAAAAAAAAGGAAATTTTTTTTTTTTTTTTTTTTTTTGTTTTTTTTTTTTTTTTTTTTTTTTTTTTTTTTTTTTTTTTTTTTTTTTTTTTTTTTTTTTTTTTTTTTTTTTTTTTTTTTTTTTTTTTTTTTTTTTGGGGAAAAAAAAAAAAAAAAACACCCCCCGCCCACCCACCCCCCCCACCCCCCCCGCCCCCCCCCCCCACCAAACACCGGGGGGTTTTTTTTTTTTCTTTTAAATTTTTTTTGGGGGTATAATAAACAGGCTGAGATTTCACTTAACAGATCTCAATGAATAGTGGTACAAATGAACTCTTATCATACATAGAAAAAAAATCTCACAATCTGTATGACAGTAGCTGCATTAAAGAAATTCCAGTTTTCCCTTTAATATAAGAGTAAATACCTCTGATAGCACATTTTTACCTTTAACAGACTTTTAACAAAGAAAACACAGTTATAAAAACAACAACAAAGAATTATCACTTAAACAATAAAGCAGTCATTTTTATCTAAATTTCATTATGCAGCACTGTAGGGGTTGGTATTAGAAACATTTTATGTGACAAGTAAACGTGCAATTTTGCTGGCAGCGGAACGTAGGTCAGCTTCTTCAAGAATCCGTCCTTCCAGTTATCCACAAGTCTCTGCTGTATCACTTTCCTACATAAGTTCTTCAATGAATGCGGCGAACTGAAACTTTTCGTATACCATTCGAAAAAAGCCTCATCGTTCGCCAGAAGTTCCGGCGGAATTCCCGGTCCCTTCCATTTTAACCAATCGATAAGATTTAACATGTCACACTGAGCATGGAATAGTACCTTCATACATGGGACTTGGTATTTTAAGTCCTCCTTGTACAGTCCTGTACTTAGGGAGCTCACGCACACATACAGTGGGGTCCTTCCCAAATTGTCTATTCTGTTCACAGTGGATGCCGAAACAAGTATTCTTAACATGTCCTTTATTTTCCAGTGCGCTGCAACATGTATTGGTGCCTTCCCATTTCTATCACTCCTGAAAAAATATTACAAGATGGTTAAACAAAAATTCATAGTTGTGATTAAAATCCTTAACGAGCCACAATGTGTGAAAATCAATTTTTTTAAGCTGCTATGTCACTCAGGTTTCAACAGACAGTGACAAGCATGCTACACAGTCTAGGTCAGTACGTCAGACTTTGAAGATGCTAAGGCACGTCTAGATCTGTAACAGATTGAGAAACAAGTCAAAATTAATGGCTTTCCCTGAACATAGCTCATTTTTTCCGTAACTCTTACTGTTATAACTGCAAGTGATTCTGCCTTTGTGACCAGTGCAAGTCATGGTCAGCATGCAAATCTGTGCAGTTCAATCATGATCTGCACCACTCGCTGTTTTCTATACACACCTCTATGTAAGAATTCCTTCATTTGTGTAGAACTACAGATACGATATCAACTAACACACACGAAAATAACCAAAATTCATGCCTTGAAATATATATACACACATGGTACTTAACAGACATATTTTTGCATATATAAACACTAAGATATTCTTACTGATGAACTCTGGCCCCCGCTGCCAGCAACATCTCCACCGTTGCATAGCTCGAGTGAACAATAGCATTCTGTACACAGATATATAGAGGAGTTTGACCATCCTTGTCGGCTTTGTTCAAATCAGCACCTTTAGAAAATAAATGTAAACATATCAGAACTTATAGACACAACCAACTAGATGGTTGTTTTTGTCACAAAAACATATGTCTCACCCTTGGCAGTTTGTCAATGAAGTAATACTTAAACAGAATCTTAAAATGAAACAAGAAAATGTGGCAATGCCACCAAAGCAGGTTTCAGCAGCACCTGTAGAAATGCAATTAATTTTTCTGAAAACCCCAAAAGAAAAAAGTCACCTTGATTTTTTTAAATATGTCGCCCCCCATGAAAAAAATTCAAAAACTGAAAAAAAAATTTAATCTAACATTGACTTTTTTTTTGGCTATAGCAATTGAAGAAGAAATGTTTCACTAAAATAATAGTTTTTTTCAATAGCATTCTTAACCTTGACCACCACAAAATTTTTTGCTTAAAGCAATTAAAAAATAAAAAATTTTTTTTAAAAATCTATTTAGTAACCGCGACCCTGTTGACCCGCAAAGCAATATCAAGCTTCTTCTCCACACAAGATTCCTACTCTCCAAGTTTCACTGCAATTGGTCACTCCTAAGGCCAACGAGAAATTGACCAACGGTCACGTGACCTTGACCTTTGAACTACTGACCCCAAAAAAAATAGGGATCATCTGCTCAATAAGACCAATCATCCTATGAAGTTTGAGGTCTGTAGGTCTAAAAGGAACTCTAGTTATCATCCGGAAACGAGAATTGACAAACGGTCAGTATGACCTTGACCTTTGACCTACTGACCCCAAAAACAATAGGGATCATCAGCTCTATAAGACCAATCATCCTATGAAGTTTGAGGGCTGTAGGTCAAAAGGAACTCTAGTTATCATCCGGGACGAGATTGACCAACGGTCACGTGACCTTGACCTTTGAACTACTGACCCCAAAAACAATAGGGATCATCTGCTCAATAAGACCATTCATCCTATGAAGTTTGAGAGCTGTAGGTCAAAAGGAACTCTAGTTATCGTCCGGAAACGAAGAATGGACGGACGGACTGACGGACTCCCCCAGTTTGAGGTTGTAGGTCAAAAAGGAACTCTAGTTATCATCCGGAAATGAGAAATTGACCAACGGTCACTGTGACCTTGACCTTTGACCTACTGACCCCAAAAACAATAGGGATCATCTGCTCTATAAGACCAATCATCCTATGAAGTTTGAGGTCTGTAGGTCTAAAGGAACTCTAGTTATCATCCGGAAACGAGATTGACCAACGGTCAGGTGACCTTGACCTTTGACCTACTGACCCCAAAAACAATAGGGATCCGAAACGAGAAATTGACCAACGGTCACGTGACCTTGACCTTTGAACTACTGACCCCAAAAACAATAGGGATCATCTGCTCAATAAGACCATTCATCCTATGAAGTTTGAGAGCTGTAGGTCAAAAGGAACTCTAGTTATCGTCCGGAAACGAAGAATGGACGGACGGACTGACGGACTCCCCCAGTTTGAGGGTTGTAGGTCAAAAGGAACTCTAGTTATCATCCGGAAATGAGAAATTGACCAACGGTCACTGTGACCTTGACCTTTGACCTACTGACCCCAAAAACAATAGGGATCATCTGCTCTATAAGACCAATCATCCTATGAAGTTTGAGGTCTGTAGGTCTAAAAGGAACTCTAGTTATCATCCGGAAACGAGAAATTGACCAACGGTCAGTGTGACCTTGACCTTTGACCTACTGACCCCAAAAACAATAGGGATCATCAGCTCTATAAGACCAATCATCCTATGAAGTTTGAGGGCTGTAGGTCAAAAAGGAACTCTAGTTATCATCCGGAACGAGAATTGACCAACGGTCACTGTGACCTTGACCTTTGAACTACTGACCCCAAAAACAATAGGGATCATCTGCTCAATAAGACCATTCATCCTATGAAGTTTGAGAGCTGTAGGTCAAAAGGAACTCTAGTTATCGTCCGGAAAGCGAAGAATGGACGGACGGACTGACGGACTGACGGACGGACGGACTGACGGACAGGGCAAAAACAATATGTCTCCCCCCGAGGTGGGGGAGACATAATAAATACTGACAGATACGGAATCTCTATAAAGGTGTTCATGGGAAAACAAAATTGCCCTTTTTACACATAGCCGCGCCTCAAAAGTGCCCTTTTTAGACAGAACCACCATGCCCTTTCTGACCCTGCAGGAAACACTATAACCAGAATTGCAAATCATCCATATCAGATACATGCAGGTGCAGCTATTTACATTTTAACTTATATATACATGTAGTCTGTCTCAATGGTTGAGTGATTAGAGAGGTCATAGGTTTGATCCCTGCTACCGAGAATGTCACTTTAAGTGCGAAAGATGGCAGTTTCTAATGGAAAACAGGGGTATGGTTCTGAGGACAAATTTATCAGTGATCACCCTTATAAACAGTGTATAGTACTACCTATATTAACACATGGAAATACTAACCAGCTTGAGTAAGTATATCCACAAGAACTGGTCTCCCATGGTAAGCGGCTTTATACAGGGCTGTGCAACCATTTCTGTCTGTCATATTTATATCTGCACCAGCTTTCA
The DNA here is from genome assembly GCA_022818135.1 of Saxidomus purpurata. Taxonomy (NCBI): domain Eukaryota; kingdom Metazoa; phylum Mollusca; class Bivalvia; order Venerida; family Veneridae; genus Saxidomus; species Saxidomus purpurata. The sequence goes on from JAFMSR010000014.1 coordinate 16,885,861, forward strand.
GCAATATCTGAAACAATCATCAGTATGGACTGCTCAGTAAAGCAATAAACTTAATATAGATAGACGGAGGTGGTAATTCTAGTTTTCACCCTGAATAACTGCCCTTCCCTACATCACTTTATTACACCACGTCTTTCTATAAATAGGTACTTGTACAGATTTTTGCTGTGTACATATTGATACATGTACATGTATATACCTTAATGCACATCATGTTGCTCTACCCCAAAGGGCTGTCAACATTCAATCTTTTTCCAGATATCAGTCTCTGTGGTCGAGAGTTAAGATTGCCACTGGCAAATCTTGCTTTATAAAAGTCTTGGGTTCAATCCCCAGATATGATCTGACATCTTTATGTGTGAAAGTGGCAGCCAGAGCCTCATACTGGTCTTTATTAAGAAGTACAAATACCTGGCAGCATGTATTTATACGGTTCAAACAGTCTTGTTCATACAGATGACATACCCAGTACTGTTGAAAATGGATGTGAAACAAAAGACTTACCATTGATATTTCTACATGATTGAGGGAGACTGCGGCTATGAGAGGAGTTGTACTGTCTTTAACACTTGGAACTGCTGGATTGCTCCAGGGGTAATTAAAGTTGGCACCTGCATTGATCAAACTTCGAACCGCTTCTCGGTCATTGGCCATCACCGCAAGATGAAGATCGCGCTCCTTCTGTGGCATGCTGAGCGAAACATGATGATGTTTTGTCGACTTGGAGTTTCCCATAATGTCTGGAAAATACAAGCATTATGCAATTAACACTTACAGTATATGTCCTGTGATTTCAGTTGGAGGATTTGTTCTTCTATGTATTATTATTATCTGACTCTAGTGTGTGATGTGCTTGATGATGTCTGTAGATTTCTTATCTTAATATTTTTATCTGCTTTAATTTCATTATTATCCCATGGCACCTAAAACCACGTCATTAACATGTAGCACATTTAAACTTTGTCACAGCACTAAAACTGAACCTGTACATTGCTAGAAACAATCCATTCTTCACTTGCGACCAGTGCAGATCATGATCATCCTTCAAATCAAATGCACTTTGATCATAATTTGTACATTTCTCTATTCTATCTGAACATTTTTTTGAGCACCATTTAACATGCACAAATTAATTAATGTTGGGAACAATGTGACGATGATGTCGTTAAAATGATGTCATTTGTGCTATGTTATTTATGATGTTTCCCGCGATTTTCGATAATTTTGAAATAAGCTTAACAAAAGTAGAGTTTTAACCATAAAATAAACAGAAAAATTGTTGGTATCAGTGTAATATCACGTTAATTTCACTTGTGAAAACCAAAAGTAATTATAATACGAAACTATCGTAACACCAAAATTATAAATACGAATATATCCCTTTTGGTGCCCATTTGGTGAAATTATAAAGTGATATTACACCAAAACCAATAATTATCCTCTATAATTATGTTACCACATGTATGTTACAGCAATACTGTCCAAATTGAAAGACGTACCAACCCACTGTAGAAATTTAGCAGAATGAAAGTTGAAGTAAATCCTACAATGCGTCTGAGATCTACTGTGATAAAACATGGATTTTCCACACTGTAGTCTGCTGCAGAGTGCTAATGAGCATGGGTAGCAACAGACAAAGTACTATAGCACATAGCTTATCTCCAGCACTACTGCTAATTAGTGGTATTTTCTTTCTTGATATACATGTACATTGCGTTTACAAATACTTCTGCGAATTCAAACAAAATCTGTGCGGTGTGAATATTTTTACTCGTAAATTATTATTTGATGTTTCTTTCTCTGATCAGGGTTCACTCCTTAAATACTTACAAACATTAAGCTGAACTGTTCTGTCATTTAACATTTCAAATCAAAGATTGAACAAAAGAATAACATTAATGTTAATGTACAGAGTTCAGTTCATACTTCACAATCATGGAACTCATTTTTTTTGCCCCTTTTCTTACAGATACTTCTATCAAATCAACTCTCCCTCAGTTGAAATCAGGGAAAAGTTTGGCAACTCTGGGAGACTGTTCCTCCCAAGTCACCCTCTACGCCAATCCTTGATAAAACATTTGCATCTTTTGATGTATTTTAATGTTATTTTAAACAGACAAGACAAAAGACAAAAGAACAGCTACATTGAGTATTCTATATACATTGTACGTAGCGTACACATATCAGTGAGCAATCCTTAAAAACACATAAACAAGAGGGCCATGATGGCCATATATCACTCATCTGAGTGAATAGAGAACATAGATCCAATACCAGTCATAATCAGATCTGCATAATTCCTGATAATAAAATAGAACAAAAGGGAAAAGTTAGCACTCAGTCACTCATCCATCAAGCTGTATTTTTGTGGTCAGCGGCTTGAAATTAAATTACTGTCACAAAGTGCTATTAAGTACTGTAGTCTACTGTAGTATACAACTCTATAGTGCTTTAGTAATCTACACTGAAGTACCATACTATAGTACAGTAATGTGTATTATAGTAATCTTCAGTACTTCTTTTTGGAAGACATTTAAAGGTTTTTAGTAACAATGGCCCCTCTGTGCACTGGACCAGAACCATTTCCTGTTTTTGAAAGGGGTCAATGCTAGATGCTACAGAGCAAGTCCGGTGACATTCCATCCATTCATGATTGGTTCATAAGATGCCATTGAAAGGTTGTTTTATTTTTAGTAACAGTGGCCCCTGTGCAATGGACAGGAACCATTTCTTATTTTAGAAAGATGCTAATGCAAGGAAAAAAATCTGACATGTAGTTTCTGAGAAGCAGAGCTTTAAGTGAAAATGTTAATGATAGATGATGGATGCCGGACCACCCACCTGTACTGATGATCATCCAGAGCCTTCGTCTGAGGTGAGCTAATAATTGTGTTCTGTAGAATACTTGTCAGTAGTTTAAGGATGACCATCCAAGAAACAATCCTGTGAAGTTTGGTTAAAATTGGTCCAGTAGTTGAGGAGATGTTTTAAAGTTTTTCTATTTTAGCTCTGGCCATTTTTTGCAGGAAAGCAAAAGGGTTTGAGCAACTTTGATAGGTGACCATTCAAGCTACAACAATCCTTTTAAGTTTGATTTTTAACTTTGACAGTCATTTGTGCAGTGGATTGGAACAGATTGAATTATTTTGGCTAAGGACTGTCTAAGAATCATTTCTACAAAGTTTGGTTGAAATATACCTCATGGTTATGGAGATTTTGTTTAAAGGTTTTAAAAATTAGTTTTTTCCTCTGGTGGCCATTTTGTGCAGCGGATCGGTATGGTTTGAACAGTTTTGGTGGAGGACCATCCAAGAATCATTCTTTTGAAACTGGAATTGGTTATGTGGTTTGAAACAAGATACCCATTGAAGCAATTACTGATGGCACACAACAAACTATGATCGACTAATAATAAAGGAATGGACGTGATCTAATAATCCAAATGATTAGCAGCAATAATCTTTATTCTAATTAATTTGATGTTGAAACTAGGGCTAGGACAGGTAGCACTTTTGTACCCGGGAACCCACTGCCTTATCATCCATGGGTACCGATTGTTATTACTTCCCCTTGAATTAGAAAACAAAAGTTGTCTTTCTTCTGGCAAGAAAACTTCTTAGAACTCAAGTGGTCAGCAGTGTTGCATGGTCTCGCCATCAAAAAGCAGTGATCAAGTCTTGATCAGTCAGTTGTATCAACTTGTTTGGATAATTGAACCCCAATTGAAAACAGTAACAGATTAATTCACATAGTGATATGCTGAAATAGTCTCAGGTGCTAATTAATTTGCCCTCCGGTTATGAAGTTTGTGTCTCTTATTGCGGGCCGACATTGTATTGCACACACAATATGAAAAGAAACTGAAAAGTGTTGCCACTTAAACTTCCGACACAAATCGCAGATAAATTATGAGAAAAACATGTCTGAACCGGAAAAGTGTTAACATTTCTTGGTGTCCATATTTTTAGAGCCAAATTAAGTACTCTAGCTATAAATGAAAGTTAAAATGAATTTTGTCACACATTGGGGATAATAGCTTAGCAAATGTAAACAAATATCCAAGGACTGAACCTGAATTAAATGGCATAGTAAATACACTGCTCTTTTGTAAGAAAACAATGCGATAATCAGTTGGTTGTACATTTTCCTGCAAATTGTCACTGATGTTGCTGTGTGTTCTTCTAAAAACAACATTGATCGCAAATAATTCAAACATAGATCTAGCTATCTTTTTAAAGAAGGATTTTCAATATGTTTTGCAGTAGATCCATTCTCTGTGAACATCCTTTTAAACACTTACAGAAAACGCAAAGAACTTGAAAGTCTGTTGATGATACTTTCTTAAACAAACTGCCGCAAAGTGACGTTAAAAAGATACTGAAGTTTTACTTCCTTAAGGATGCACATGTTTTAATTACAGTTTTCTGCATTTTTTGTGCCTCAGAGATGCAGGAAGCACAATTTGATTATTCACTGGCTATGTAGATTTTTTCTCTATTAAAAAAGATCGGAACAATTTAAATCTGTAAGATATTGAAAGAGTACCTGGCAATGATTTAGTACCCAGGCAGTAGCTTTACCTAACCTGATACTTGATTACTCATCCCAGCTGAAGTTGAAACCAAGCGAGATTGTTCTTTGATGGACTCCTTCCAAGTCTCAAAGGTTTGCAGAGTTGAATCCAGGATTCGAAAAGGGAGTTTTTCCCCCAGTTTAGAGAAAATTGGGCCATCTTTGAAAACAAGGGTAGATTAATACAAGAGGGCCAAGATGGCCCTATATCGCTCACCTGCGACTTATGACAATATGTGACAAAACTTCAACTCTATACTATATATCATAAACACAAACATTCTGTTTGACCTTGACAAGGCAAAACTTTTGACCAATTTACATGAAGATTGGGTTGTAAATGTCACTCACCTGTCTGACATACACAAGATTTTGAACTGGGTGACCTAGTTTTTTGACCTCAGATTACCCATATTCATACTCAATCTAAATTTCATCAAGACAATCATACTGACGAAGTTTCATGAAGATAGGATGAACAAGAGCTGTCAGTAGGACAGCATGCTCAACCTTTTTAGTGCTTGCCAATAAAACAAAACTTTGACAGTTAAGGGCACACAAGACTTTAACTAGGAATTTCTAAGTACAAATCAAGAAACATTTTCGCAGAGTTATCTTCTCTTGCTTACAGATAGGTCTCATGATGGTACATAAGTACTCCAACTTTCAAAGTTATATCTGAAATGGTTAAGACGACAAGTGGACAAGAATGAAAATTTTAACTGAGTTTCTAAGTCGAAAAGGGGCCATAATTCAAATAAAATCCTCGACAGAATTACCTTCACCAAGATTTTAAGTCGATAGAGTTTAATTTTTAAAACAAATCCTTGACTGAGTTACCTTCTCTTGCCTACAGATGGGGGTAATGATGTAAACAAGCATTCAAAGTTTCAAAGCAATATCTCAAAGGGTTAAGTCAATAAGTGGATTTTACCCATATTCAATGTACTTTTTAAGTAAAAAAGGGGCATAATTTTGTCAAAAACCTTGACAGAGTTATGTACTCTTGTCTATTGATGGAGGTAATGATGATAAATAAGTATGGCAAGTTTCAAAGCAATATCTCTACTGGTTTTGAAATAAAGTGAGGTGGTACGAAAAACTTAACCAAGCTCAATACACTTTCTAAGTAAAAAAAGGGCCATAATTCTGTCAAAAACCTTGACAGAGTTATGTACTCTTGTCTGTAGATGGAGGTTATGATGGTAAACAAGTATGGTAAGTTTCAAAGCCATACCTCTAATAGTTTTGAAATAAAGTGGGGTGGTACGAAAAACTTAACCAAGGTGTGACACCAATGCTGACGCCAAGGTGAGTAGGATAGCTCCCCTTTTTCTTCAAAAAGTCGAGCTAAAAATGCAACCTCTATTGCATATATACATGGTTTTTCTACAATTTTACCCCATGACCTAGTTTTTGATCCAAGATGATCCATGTTCAACATCGACCTAGATTTCATCAAGGCAATCATACAGACCAAGTTTCATGAAGGTCCAATGAAAAAAGAAACATCTATAGCATACACAAGGTTTTTCTATGATTTGACCCCAAACCTAGTTTTTGACCCTAGATGACCCATGTTCGAACTCGAGCTAGATTTTACCAAGGCAATCATACTGACCAAGTTCCTTGAAGATCCAATGATAAATGCAACCTCTATTGCATACACAAGATTTTTCTATGATTTGACCCCATGACCTAGTTTTTGACCAAAGATGACCCATATTCGAATTCGACCTAGATTTTATCAAGGCAGTCACACTGACCAAGTTTCATGAAGATCTAGTGAAAAATGCAGCCCCTATTGCATACCCAAGATTAAGTGCGGACTGACAGACGACGGACACCTGGAGTTTTTGTTTGTATATATGTGCTTTTTGGGTCCACCATCCTCGTTCGAGGCTTATAATCGTTACGACACATGGACACCAGATGATCACAATAGCTCACCTTTGAGCACTTAGTGCTTAGGTGAGTTAAAAAAATACATGATCTGGAATAACTGTTCTTACAGTGCTCACTAAAACACTGACAAATTCATGTGCTAGTCAGTACCTGTCGCATACTGGGTATGGGTTAATAGGGAAGAGGCCATCACCTATACAGATTCATTATAGTTTATAAATACTGCTAGGGCTGCAGCAATTATAGCAGATTATCTTATTTATATAGATGCGATGATTACTTCCGTTTAATGAAATGCTTTTTTAAAGCACAGAACTATCTTGCACAACAGGACACGCACATACAATGTAGTGATATTTTCAGCGCGATCTGTCAGAAAAAAAGCATGAACCCCACAGCCTAGATCATGCAACACTGGGTTTGACAAATAGACATTAGAGACTGCATCATCTGTATGGACGCCACACACCCAAATGGTCCAACAATGCACAATCAAATGGTAAAAAAATGATTACTCTAGAGATACCAGTGTGGCAGACCTGAACAAAACCCTTGACTGGAGTACCTTTGAGAACAGGCATCAAGCCTCCAAACTGGTTATGTTTTACAAAATATACTACATTCTTGTAGCAAATCTCCCTACCAAGTTATGTAGAAGTCCCAAACAGGTCAACAAGACATATGCACCCTGTTAGTCAATGCCAATCCAATGCAAACTCGGACTTCTTTCAGTACTCAATTTTGCCCCATACCGCAGTCCTGTGGAATAGGTTACCCTCGCATATTGCAACCCTGCCTGATCTTAAATCATTCGAGCAGGCAGTGGCCCAGTGCAGTTATTAATCATACAACTGTTGTTTTATAACCTTTTATTCTTTTTAACAATCCTGATTCTACTATCTCGAAGAACTATCTTGCAGTTATCTTATTTTCACTTTTATATTAACACCTGGCATGCACCCTGCCCATAATAATCCTGAGAGGTGTGAGGCAGTATGACAAGATAGATATAGACAATCATATATTCTCGGCTTCGCACATCTGGGTACTGATAAATTATTTACATTCGGGAAAGGTTATTCCTCGATTGTCATCGCTAGTCTTTATGCATCTTTAATTTTTAAATGTACAATAACCAAGAATAGAAATGAAAGAAGACGATGATCTACCATTAGCTTGTAACTATCAGTTTGTTTTTATAATAATTCTATATTGTTAAAAGCTTTTTGTTTCATTTGAAATAAACTTGAACTTGCATATATGACTCTACGGTAAAGACCGAGTTTTCACCTTTTACCGAATGAAGAAATAAACGCAACCTAATAATGCGATTGGTTAAATGGTCAGTATGATGTCACGGCAAAGCCGAGAATAAAAATATCACAACTATCAGGTCAAACCACAAACAGAAGAAATTAGGCTACCATAATGATAATCTTGTGAAATAGAATAGTGGCTGTAAATGCATATCAGTAAAATGCAGATGCCCCATATTTTCTTATGAATTTAAGATATTCATAAAAATTGGAAACAGCCATCGATGTTAACTCAATGATAGCCTAATTAACTTGTGGTTTCAGTGTGACCCCTTTCACAGATCTGTCACACCTTTACAGTTAGAAGGCGGACAACTCTAAAATGTCAACCTGTAAAATTGGCCTGCCTTCAAGGTGGAAATAGTAAGACTAAGTAACTCAGTCAATGAGTGAGACAGTCAGTCAGTGGACACTTGCCTAGAAAACTGGGTCAAACTTTGCAGAACAACAACGGAAGGCAAAAAGAAATCCGTCAACCAAAAAGTACAAACAAACGAAACTAAATGAAAGAACAATAACAACACATTTTTGTTGCATCACTCACAAATTTTAAGCTTTTATTGCAGTGTTTCTCCATCTGTTGACATTTTATTGAGCTGTGTTCGATTTTCACTCAAGGCCGACAAGTTGTATGAATCGCGACACTGAGAATAATTTTACGTCTGCTAGAGGTAGGAATGGACTCCATTTCGCGGAATGAACTTCGAGTCAATCAAATGGACATTGTCATATATACGATATTTTAGAGTATGAACTCATGTTGGTGGTATGATAGGCTCCTGGCGCTGCCATTAAACAATATCGATAAGTTTTATTATCCCAATGCATCCAACCAAAATGCATCAAATTGTTGGTTGTCAGACTATTCTATCTTCCTGTACCGCCGAACCCTTACAGGGACTTAGACAATTTCGTGCGCGTCAAGCCACAAAGACTGTTAGTAGAAATAAAAAAAAAGAAACAGGTCAAAATAAGAGAAAAGGGGTATGATTAAAAGATAAAAACAGGGGGAAGGCAGGTTATGGTAGCGCATAGACAGTTCCTCCCAAGACCCCCCCCCCCTCCCCCCACCAAAAAAATGGGGGTGAGAAGTCTAGTAAAATCAAGACCCCCCCCTCTCCAAATATATTGCACGAGGCACGCGTACCTGCAAGACCTGAACCCATGGATGAGAACACCATCTCTACTTATTCCCCCTTTTCTTATATTTAACTTACATTAAGACAACAGATGTAAACTCAAACTTTGACCAAAATAAAACACAAGGAACAATCTTCACGTCCGATGACACCAGGACCGAAACATCAGCCTGCATCACCTCTCTCAGTAAAGTTATGAGAAACAGACACGTGCTTGACAAACATCACAAGAGCAAAACTACACTAATTTATATATTCACTCTCCTGATAAATCAGTCCTCAAATGTCGAGTCCAACCCAGGCCCCCAGTCATCCATGTCTGAAACCCAGGACTTACTGTGTGGTTATTGTAATGAAGAAGTCACCTGGACCCAGAGCGGGATCTATTGTGAAGATTGCTACCAATGGTATCATGCGTCATGTCAGGGGATGGGTGACAGCACATATGAGAAACTCTCTGATTCTCGGCTCGTCTGGTTGTGCCTGCGGTGTGGCCTCCCTAACTATTCCGGTCGCCTGATGGATTCACTGAATACCTTAGCAGATACCAACAGCTTCTCTACCATAGAACAGTATTCCTCTAATATCACACCTGACCATCACATATCAGACCTCATTAGCATCTCGGAACAAACTAACTCACCAGACAGATCATACCATCATCTGAAACCTAATTTTACATCAACACCTAAAAATACTAAAATCACAGCAGAATCTCCTGAAAAAGTTCCAAAAAATGTAAACACTATCCCATATAAAGCAACCACAAGAAAATTCAATGATGAACGTTTAACCATCTTAAATATAAATTGCAGATCAATAAGAAATAAAATTCCAGAATTTCACCTACTATTGGACCAAATAAAAAAATAAATAATATCAAACAGGGAATGCCACGTACCAAAAACGCAGCCTCCCCAAAACGAGCCCCACAGCACCCAGAAGTGCACACCACCAACACACACACACACAACACACACATACACACAATCATGTACACACACACACGTACACTACCAACACACACTAACATACAAAGCACGAGGACAAAACGAACAATTAAAGGAACACAGTGGTATAACCTGATATAATAGCGTTCACTGAAACATGGTTGAAACCAAATATTTGTTCATCTGAAATATATCCCGAAAATAACCAATTTCAAGTTTTCAGAGATGATAGAACCAGTGGTAAAGGCGGTGGTGTAATGTTAGCTGTTTCTAATAGATTTGTTTGTGAAGAACAACCTGACTTAAAGGCTGATCCAGATTGTAATATAGTATGGACAAAATTAAGCATTCCGGGGGTCAAAACTATTTACTTATCAGCATTTTATAAACCTCATGAGAATGATCAAAATAGCCTGTCGTCCTTGTGGAACTCTCTACAGAATATACCTAGAAACAGTATAGTTTGGATACTGGGCGATTTAAACATGCCTGATATAGATTGGACATCTGGTACAGTTAGGGATTCTTGTAAATTTAAATTATTATATGAGCAATTCCTGGAAAACCTCACAAATCACAACCTAGATCAAGTAGTAAAAGAACCCACAAGAGAAAACAATGTTCTTGACTTATTCTTGACAAACCAGCCCTCGCAAGTTCATTCCACCAAAATATTACCTAGTCTTGGATCGTCAGATCATAATATTGTCTTTCATGAAATGAACATCAAAATTGGTAGACCTCTGCAAGTAAAACGTGAAATCAAACAATTTAAAAAAGCCAACTGGAATTCATTCAAGTCTGATCTCTATGAATACTTTGAAGAGGTTTTTGATAAACTCCCATCTAATGACCCAAACATACTATGGGAAAAATTTAAAAATAAAATGAATGAGCTATCTAAAAAACACATACCAACTAAAATGACTAAACCCAGAAGTGATCTTCCCTGGGTAACAAAAAAGATCACTAAAATAATACATAAAAGAGATAAATTACACACTAAATGTAAAAAGGCTAAAGGAAAAGAACACTATAGTAAAATGAGACAACGACTTACTATTCTTAAAGCCACCATACAAAAAGAAATACGCAAATCATACTGGGAGTATTTAGAATCAGTAATCTTTTCTAATGACTCAGAGACTGGTAAAAACAAAAAGTTCTATTCTTTTGTAAAACATAAAAAAACAGACAATCATGGTGTTGCACCCTTAAAATCTGAAGGTAAAACTTATACCAACAAAAAAACAAAAATAATATCAAACAGGGAATGCCACGTACCAAAAACGCAGCCTCCCCAAAACGAACCCCACAGCACCCAGAAGTGCAAACCATCTGATAAAGCAACAATCTTAAACAAACAATTTGAATCCGTCTTCTCAAAACCTAAACCAGTCAGAAGTCCAAACCATCTGATAAAGCAACAATCTTAAACAAACAATTTGAATCCGTCTTCTCAAAACCTAAACCAGTCAGTCTTAAACAACTTTGTGAATTAAATCTCTTCAAAAATAACAAAATTCAGCAAGAAAATCAAATGAATGACATAGACATAACTGTAGAAGGTGTTTTGAAAATGCTCAGGGATCTAAATCCTAACAAGGCATCTGGACCGGATCAGCTGTCGCCAAGACTACTTAAAGAACTTTCTTCCGAAACAGCTCCTTTTCTTACTAAAAACAAAAATAATATCAAACAGGGAATGCCACGTACCAAAAACGCAGCCTCCCCAAAACGAACCCCACAGCACCCAGAAGTGCACACCACCAACACACACACACACGCACACACACACGACACACAACCACGCACACACACACACACATAACACACACTAGCACACAGTCTTTCAGAACTCACTGCGAACTGGTATAGTTCCAGATGACTGGAAAACTGCTATTGTTGCACCTGTATACAAAAAGGGCCCCAAACATAAAGCCAGCAACTATCGACCGATCTCTTTGACTTGTATAGCCTCCAAACTAATGGAGCATATCATGGTCTCAAACATCATGCGCCATCTTGATAGCAACAATCTTCTCACACCTTTTCAACATCGCTTTCGATCCAAACACAGCTGTGAGACTCAACTATTATCCTTTACACAAGAAATTTTTGACAATCTCCAATCTGGAAAACAAACAGATCTCATTGTAATGGATTTCTCAAAAGCTTTTGACAAGGTCGATCATCAACTTCTTCTCTATAAACTCATGAAACTTAGTATCAACAAAACATCTCTATCTTGGATTCAAAGTTTCCTTAGTAATCGTTCTCAATCAGTAGTAGCTGAAGGCTCACATTCTGATTCTTTACCAGTTCTGTCAGGGGTACCCCAGGGTTCTGTCTTGGGCCCGTGTCTATTCCTTTGTTACATCAATGACCTGCCCGACTCTGTTAAAAGTAGGATACGCTTATTTGCTGATGACACAATCATATATCTCACCATCGACTCATCAGTAGACTCTAACAAACTTCAAGATGATTTAACAAAATTAGAAGAATGGGAGCGTAAATGGTCTATGGAATTCAATCCTGATAAATGCCAAATCATAAGAATCTCAAAAAAAAGAAAAAACATCATCTTTCCATATAAATTACACAATCAAGAACTAAAAACTACAGAAAATGCTAAATACCTTGGGATTACCATCAGTGATGACTTTAGTTGGAAAAAACATATTGAATCTACTTCTTCAAAAGCTAGTAACACTCTTAGATTCATAAAAAGAAATGTACAATGTAACAACCGTAATATCAAAGAAACTGCCTACAAAACATACGTCCGTCCACAGTTAGAATACTGTAATACCATATGGCACCTTGGCAGAAAAACTTATCATATGAGATAGAAAAGGTACAAAGGGCCGCAGCCAGATATGTTTTGAATGATTACTCTTACCAAAGCAGCGTAACATCAATGCTTGAAACTCTTAAATGGCAGACTTTAGAACAGAGAAGAATACACGCATCCTTAATAATGTTATATAAAATATCACACAACCTCGTCATTGTAGATCATAACCACCTGACTGTCTCTAGAAATCTTAACTATAACATACCATTTTCAAGAACTCAGTATCATATGAACTCCTTTTTCCCTCGCACGATCAGATACTGGAACGCCTTGCCTTATAACATCAAGGACAGTGTGAATCTTCAGTGCTTCACATCTGGCCTAGACTCATATATGGACTAATGTCATCGTCCTGCTTTTATTTTTAACCAAGTTGTATATAGTACTACTTTTACTCTCTTAACACATGCATATCATGTAATTTAGCGTTTTCTTTTAACAACTGCCCCGACCTCCCAGTTATGATCAGAAATTGATTGTTTGGAGTATCCCCGTAGATGTAGATGTAGATGAGTGCAGATGCCACCACAAGTACAACTGCAGCGGTGCATGGTGAAGTAACTTTCCATACGCAGACATCACTCCTCTCAGATCAAGATAGCACCAATGCCACTACTAGCACAGAAACACCTGATGACACACTGAATGAAAACAAAAAAACAAAAATAATATCAAACAGGGAATGCCACGTACCAAAAACGCAGCCTCCCCAAAACGAGCCCCACAGCACCCAGAAGTGCATACCACACACACACACACGCACGCACGCACGCACGCACGCACGCACGCACGCACGCACGCACGCGCGCGCACACACACACACACACACACACACACACACGCACACACACACACAATCATGTACACACACAAACATACACCACCAACACACACAAGCATACAAAGCAAACACACGAGGACAAAACGAACAATTAACGGAACACAGTGGGGCACTGAATGAGCCATTCAACATTCCAACAGAGAGATAACTGACACAGAGGAAAACACACGAAACGTAATTGAGTTGTTATATTAATCCCTTCTAAAAGCATGTCGGTCAAAAGCTATACATAACTTATGTTTCTACTGTGTTATTATATGACATTGCCGATTATAAACAAACTTTGTATTGTATTGTATTGTATTGAATTGTATTGTATTGTATTGTAAAACAAATTTCCAAATATTTCATACAAGAATATATATTGTTCTAAGTAGACATACATCAATGTTACCTCTAAGAGAGGATCAGGGGTTCGAGTCTTGGAAACCAACTACGTGTCATTATGTGAAATGTTAGCAGTTTCTTCCAGAGAATAGGGATCAAGTATGGGCGTTAAACACATATTTCTATATGCTTCATACATGTTTATAGTAACATTAAGTCCATTTGTAAAATCTAATATTGTGACTCTGTATTGATTTTGATAGATATATGGCTGATGAGTCACTGCCTACCACAGTCTTGCATGAAGAGCCTGTACGCTTTAAACAGTTTGAAGAGGGTAGTAAGCATGGTAAACCTCTTTTGGTTGGTAACGATGGTTTCAGATACTACAAAAAGGTTATTTGTTCATCTTTTGATACATATTTGATAAAGCAGCTAGCTATAATTCCGTAAGACCGACATCCTTATATGACACGAATACTATTTTCCAGGAAGTAGACACGAGTGTGACTCGATAAGCAACAAGTTTTCTTCACAGTCGATATAAAATAAACAAGTAGAAACTAAACTAATCAGGATTTGAACTCATCGTGTAAGGTGGCATTGCCTAGCAATGCAAGGGTATCACATTAAAGGAGATGCTTTATACAAAGATTTTCCTAAGTTTAAAAATTGAATGAAAAGTAAGTGAAAAATGAAGACTGGTGACCCTTTTATGAGAACATTTACTAAAAGCAAGAGGAGATACTGCCATGATGCACTGTCTTAAGAGATCAAATACCAAAATTTGAACAAGTACAAGGGATATATAAAAAATAATTTATGTTTTCTTATACTATACATTGTTTGCATAATGTAAAATTTTCATTCACAGAAAAAACAAAAGAACTCCGTGTTGTGGACATGTAGCACCAGAAGTTTCAAAGTGAAGTGTTATGCTACAGTGGTGCAAGTTTTTTCAGAGGAAGCAACTCCCATCGACACGACCCTTTACTGTGTGAGAAAGTGCAGGTCCATCTTCAAGTGAAGGACGAAGCAAAACGCAGTGTGTACAAGTCCGCAACAGAACTGGTAAACACCGGTACCAGCCAGTATTGCAAGGACAGCAAATCGATACGGATCCAGACCAGAACCTGCCGAACCGAATTATTTAAAGTTTGAGGTAAACGAAGACTATTTACAGTGCCAAGATTTCCTGGTGGCAGATGTAATAAGTGGCGACGCAAGGCACGTGGTTTTTGCTACAAAGGAACAGCTTGATCTCCTCAGCAGAACCAAACGATGGTTCATTGGTTGCACTTTTAAGGTTATACCTTCAATTACATATTCTGCTGATAAGAATGTCTTGGGCTGATTAATACAATATCCTCAAATTAATAATAATTGTATGTGGTAAACAAGAGCTGTCGCACAAAAGTGACGAATGCCCCCGAAGTGGTGTCTGAAGTATTGCAGAAAGGTATTATGAAAAAAAAAGAATAAAAGTAACTAATGGCTTAATATTGTTCTTATGGAATGAACTGCTATTCACAGCAAACTTACCATACAGCAGTTAATTCTTTTCCAGGGTGGTATATAGTCTGCACATACACATAATTTAACTAATCATACAGGGGACATATATGAACTTATGTCTCTGGTCTGAAAGACCACACAAGCATTTCCAGCTCGGGGACAGCCTTAATGTTCCATACATATGAGCACTGAGTCTGTTGTGCCCTGTACAAAGCCTGAATAGAATGAGTTGTTCCAATCTGTGAAGTAGTTATATACTGGTAGACATCTTCTGCATCTTTGCTCTTGTTCTGTGTTAACCACCATGAACTTTCTCTTCACAAGTGACTCAATAGAGTGACTGTTTCCACTTCTTACTGACAAGTTTAGTGTTAGGCCATTGCATATAAATGAAGCAAGGCTAATGACGATTAAAATCTACAAAAAAAGCAAGGTACATGTCATCAGTCATTAGTTTTGTTCGATGCCACAGGAGACCCAAGAATGGTCACTGTAATATGCCAGTGTTGTTGTTGCCCTTCTTCCTACCAGTCTGGAAAAATACTTGTGGTCCAGACAAGAACCTAACAAATGGGTTGAAGTGGATACATACTGGCGGAAACCTTCTTCTGACAGTGTCTGGCAAATTCGTGGTTTTGGATTGGCAATTGCATTTTGGTTAAAATCCCCAGTTATAAGAATTGATGGATGGCTGTCCTTAATTGTTATTTTTTCTTATTTCTGCTAATATCCGAGTGTCTAAGCGCACAAGTGTATTTTCTGAAGTAGGTGAGTTGTACACTCCAATCACATACATAGTAAGATTTGATATGGTTTTGAGCTGACATGTTAGGATTTGTAACAGATGGTCTGAATATGAAGAGATCTGAGCACACTGGGTAAAAACATTTTTTTTAACAAGTAAAGGAACTCCACCTCCACGACCATTATGTTCACTGAGCTTGTCTGATCGACAGATGTAGCAGTTTGGTGCAAAGTAACTGAAATCAGCATTATTGTCATTCAGCCAGGTTTCAGTTAACACAATGTCATTAGAGTGCAAGGCAATGGGGTCATTGATGAGGTCTTGTTTATGACAAGGAAATGACCTGATGTTGAGAACAGAGACAACTAAAGCATCTTTGTAAACATTGAAGAAATCATAGAACAGTGCCATAGTTCTTTCGTTTCTGAGACGGTCCATTTCTTCCTCTACATTCTTGTTGACTTTTATATTGTTAGTGTCAAGATTGATTATATGTAATCCTGTGAGAGACCTAGCTCTATTAAGTGCAACATAGGCTTGTCCGCCACCAAAGCGACCATCAAAAGAGAAAAACAATTTCGTCCACGGTAAGTCCTTGTGGCAGTTTTTACCACACTGGAATATTTTTCTTTTAAACAATTCAATCACAATTTCAGTTTATAACCAATTTTATTTTTCACCATTTTAATAATCCCAAATGCTTTTTATTTCACAAATAATTCCACAGATAATTCCTTATATCACAAGTTTTACTAAATTATTGAACCTTGATTAACACAACTATACTGCTTATATACATACAATCACATGACATTAGGTTTGTTCGTTTTGTCCTCGTGTGTTTGCTTTGTGTGCTAGTGTGTGTTGGTGGTGTGTGTGTGTGTGCGCGTGGTTGTGTGTGTGTGTGTGTGTGTGCGTGCGTGCGTGCGTGTGTGTGTGTGTGTGTTGGTGTGCGCTTCTGGGTGCTGTGGGGCTCGTTTTGGGGGAGCTGCGTGTTTGGTGTGTGGCATTCCCTGTTTGATATTATTTTTGTTTTTTTGGCGCCAACATGAAAATCATGAAATAAGGAGTAACGAATAAGTAGAAAATACGTTTATATAATCATAATTTAAGCGGGAAAGTAATCAAGGATACATCATGATTTGGAGCAAATATGAGAAAGAGACATGAAATAAAGGCGGGAAATTATCTACACAAAGACAGAAGCAATTCTAATGTAATTGTATCTCAAAGGAGAAAATGAACAGTCCTTGTACTTTATGGATTGTGCAGGCCCATGCTAACTTCAAAGGAAATTGATACCATGTCACTGTTAGATTCTTTTTTTCGTGCAACAGTAAAAGAAGTCCCTGACCTCAATATAATAATAATAATAATAATAATAATAATAATAATAATAATATTCTTTATTTCAAGAAGGTAACATATTAAGGTTATACAAGAAGAAATAAAAGCATACACCTTATTTACAACATGGCCTTCTATAAACAAATTAAGAGACAAACATTCACTTACATACACTGAAACTGTCCAGTTACACACAGTCATTCACTTACTGACAGACACTCAAAATAAACTTATTATAAGTATTGTATAATTAAAGCGTATGATAAATGATTAATCTGTAATACAACAAAAACAGTAACAATAAATTGATTAAATAACAGGTGATTGCAACAAGTACTGTTTATATCTGCATTTAAATGAATTTAATGTTTGAGCTGAGCGGATATCAGTAGGAATATTATTCCAGATTTGCGCACTGTAGTACGTAAAAGAATCTTTATAATAGGTTGTCTTATACTGTGATATAACCAGGTTATTACATGACGATGATCTCAGTCTGTAATTTGCATTTTTTGAGAATGTCAGTGATTCAGATAAATAACCTGGGGCCATGTTTTTAAAGTATTTGAAAACTAATATAGCAGCGTGATATTTACATCTGTCTTGAAACGACAACCATTTCAATTCAATAAATAAATCTTTAGATGGCATTTTAGCCGGTTTATTGAGTATAATTCTTGCTGCCCGTTTCTGGAATTTAGTTATCTTGCTAATAGTGGATTGGGTTCTTTTCCCCCATATAGTACAACAGTAATCAAAAGTTGACATAATATAGACGTTATAAAACATTTTCTTCATTTCAAGTAAAAAAATATACAATTCTTTTTAACATATATAACTTTGTGTTTAACTTTGAGCACATCTTATCTACTTGCGTATTCCAACTTAATGTTTTGTCCGCATACACACCCAGGATTTTTTGTGCGGTAACGTTTTCCACTTGCGTTCCATTTATATTAAGCATTAACTCGGAAGCATTCTTCAATTGATGTTTGCTACCTAATAGCATACATTTTGTTTAAACAGGATGAAGAAACATATTATTCATACAACACCAAAACGAAATATTATTAAGACCTTTTCGCAGGTTTTCTTGAATAGTAGTTACATTGTAATCAGTTACATATAGAGTTGAGTCATCTCCGTACAAATCAAGGCTGCTAAAACTGTCTACATTTAATGGTAAGTCATTTATGTATAACAAATAGTAGGGGACCTAGGATTGAGCCTTGAGGAACACCTGACGTTATAGGTAGCATTTTAGAAGTCGTATTTACAACTTGCAGTCTGTTGGATAAATAAGATGTAAATAGTTTAATAGTGTTATCAGAAAACTGAAAGAGTTTCAGTTTATGTAATAAGATCGCGTGATCTACTAAATCAAAGGCTTTTCTTAAGTCTAGATATACAGCACCAATAAATTTGCCACTATCAATGTCTTTTATCCAAGAATCAATTAAGCGAGTAAGTGCTGTTTGACAGGAATGGTGTTCTCTAAATCCAGATTGAGTCTCATGCAAAATATTGGTTCTACGGAAGAATTCTTTAAGTTGTATTGCTATGTGTTTCTGAAATAGTTTTGATAATGTAGGTAAAATGGAAATCGGACGATAGTTATTAGGGTCATCTTTGTCGCCATTTTTGAAAATTGGCAATACACACGCTATCTTTAATGAGTCAGGGAAAATCCCTTCACTTATACTATTATAAATTATTGCTGCAATAGGGGTTGTTATATAATCTCCGCAATATTTTATAATTTTAGGGCCGATGTTATCTATTCCCGTTGACTTGTTTGTATCAAGGCTTTCAATTAATATTTTTACTTCATACTGAGTGATATATTTTATATCAAACACTGTTGTTTTTAATTTTTCATGTAACGCTACTTTTAACATTGAAAAATTTTCAGTTTCAAATTTTGTATTTTTAATAATATTAGATATGTTTACAAAGTGTTCATTAAGCGCATTGATAATGTTTAAATGTCCTTGCACGTTTGAATCATTAATTGTTATTTTATCAGGAATTTTAAGCCCTTCATTCTTATTATGACCTATTATGACCTATTCAAATTCTTCCACAAATTGTTAGTTGATTTATTTTCTTTCACAGCTTTGTTAAAAAAGTCCTTTTTTAGCCTTTCTAATTAAAGATGTAGTCCTGTTTCTAGATAATTTATAATGGTTTAAATCTCTTTTTCTGTGATTCATGTCTCTCTCATTTATGCTAGCATTGATTTCATCATTAAACCAGTTAGGCTGTGAGTCGCGTTTAACTAAAAGGAGCATGCTGAGATAGGATACTATTCAATAAGTTGTATAACATTGCTGTCGCATTGTTTGGATCTTGGATTGATTCAATTACTTGAAAATTTACAAAAGCCAATTCACGTTGAAACAAATCATAATTGAAATGCTTGAAAGATCTGTACATAATAGACTTATGTTTGTTTGTTTTGGGCTTAAAAAGCCTTGTACTTAGTGTTATAAGAACAGGATAGTGGTCGCTAATACTGTAAAAAGGGACAATTATTTCTTTTACGAAATCCTTATTTGTACAATACACGTGATCGATTATAGAGGCGTTTGTTTTTGTCACTCGAGTTGGGATTTTTACCATTTGGGTGAAACCAAACCTTTGTATAACATCAGCCCATTTTGCGTTACGAAATTGACAAATATTTGGTATAAAATTAATATTTATGTCTCCTAAAATGAAAATTTCAAATTTTGAAGCATTAGCTTTGTCTAGCTCGCTCTCATGTCAATCCAAGATTGTGAAGAGTCAGGGAGCCTATAGACAAAGTTTACTAGAATAGGCTTTCTGTTTTGAAGGTTAATTTGTAACCATACAGATTCCGTATCCTTATTTTCTATATCCTTACGTCGAACATACGAAATTTGTTTACGTATATAAACAAGTATACCACCACCTTTTCTCCCGTTTCTGTCTTTTCGCTCCATATTATACGATTTAATATTAATGTCTTCATCAGCTACATCTTTATGCAAAAATGTTTCACATAAGCCTAATACGTCTGACGAATTTTCCTGACAAAGATTGTATTTGATTTCTTCAAATTTTGTCTTAAGATGATGTATATTAAGGTTTGCAACATGTAAGCCCTTTTCATTGTATTTAAAGGTATTTGTCATGTTTACGCCTACACTAATTTTAACATTATCTTTATCACTTATATTATCGCGTTTATTTTCAAATTTTTTATTTACTTTAAGCAATGTCCTTTGTGTTGCAGTATTTTGAACATATATATTATCATTATAATTTGCTGATAACGTACTAGATGTGCAATAATCCTGTGAACATTTTAGACATTTGAAATATTCTATATGAGTTATACATGTTTGTACTAAAGAAAAAACGTCAATATTAGTGCAATTTGATTCACGTTTAGATTCATAAGAACTTTGTTTTTCTGATGAAATACAAACGTAGTTTACCTCTTCATACCTTTGCATATGTTATGTAAAGTTTGGAATATATTGTCATCACTGAAAACCGGGTGTCTGTCTGTTATTTCCTATTGATAGTTCATGGCAGACAATCCGTGTCGTCTGCCGCGAGTATCAAAGTTCATCGGTGTAGCTTCAGGATGTGCTTTTAACTGTTACGCATATAGTGACTTTCGTCTTACATCATGGCCTACACTTGGATTGTCAAACTTGACAACAACAGCAACTGTATCTCCTTTGCTCGATTTAATGAAAGCAAGGATTTGGCCTTGGCTCCCATTAACCAATCCATCAGCAATATCAAGATTTCTGATAAGCATAACTCTTGCTCCAAGAGCTAGCATCACTTCAGAAGGCAATCCTCCTGTAAATTTTGAATCTTTTTGTAGATCAAAGTTCTTCAAGCTTTCTGGCTTTTTGTCAATAGCTATAAATGTTTCAACAGGCTGTTGAAGATTGACTAACTGTTTATTGTTGAAATCATTGACATCACAATTTCTAGCATACACATGTAGACAATTATTTAGTTCCTCATTTTCAGAAAGTTCTCTGGTTCAAATACTTCAATATCTTCTGTAGTTTGACTTCCAATGCGTACTCGATTAAGAAAGTGAGCAAAATTTAGGTCCTCGTTTTGCCTCATAATTTTAACCAACTCAGTAAACGTGAAGCAGTTCCATAGTGATCCATGCAGCCTTGCTAGGTGATCTGATACTGGCTTGAAAATAAACTGTTGCCTTACTGGCTGTAACTGATATAAATCGCCTAGCACAATCACAGAAACTCCGCCAAATAACTTTGTGGACTCTTAATTTCTGTCAGTCTATAATGTAATTGCAGAAGTAAATTGCTACCAACCATAGATATCTCGTCCACTATCAACAATTCTAGGTGACCTGCTTTTGCTCTGAGTGTATTTCTTTTGTCATCTGAGAGCTTTATGAAGCTATTTGTTTGACCAAGGGGCAGCAGGAATGCAGAATGCAACGTTGTTCCAGAGTTGTTATGTGCTGCAGTGCCAGTTATGGCTGTAAGGAGAACATGGATGTCATCTGGGTTCTGACCCTCCATTTGTAAAGTCCTCAGTGCCATTTGGTATATGTCAGATATGAGGTGTGATTTTCCGGTGCCACCTCCACCAGATATAAACAAAAGTAACTGATCTGGTTGAACATTTGTGTTATGGGATTTTACTTTTTGTTGACACCACTTGAAAACAGTTTGAAATATATCCCTCTGTTCAGTATTTAGATTTCGGATGTGGTTGCAGTACTGATCTTGAGGCCAGAATCCTGGTCGTATTTCCAATGAGGATGTAGAACTGGCTGATGCAACTGGAATATCTGTTGGTGGTTGTATATCATGAATTTCATCAGTCGGATTCAAGATAGCAAACTGTTCATCTTAAATAATAACCTGTTCATCATCATTTTCCTGAGTAGTAGATGGAGCAACAGTATCAAAGGCATGAACTGGTGGTCCAAATTCTTCCAAATGTTCAACAGCCTGTGTGATGATATCTCTGTGATGCTCAACTTCAGATCGGTTCTGTTCAATAACTTGTATGTGTTGATCATGGTGTTCTTCATATGATTGTAACTGTAGCAACTAATCAGCACTCTGGATTGACATTTCTCCACTCATAACGTCTTCTGGATCCACTCCATGAAATGACTGTTCGTGAACACAGGACAGCTTAAATAAAAAAAGAAAACATTAATGCATGCATAGAGCTGTTGTAATATGGGATTGGATATACAGGTATTAACATTCACATTGTATATAAAAATTGTCATGACATCTGGTAAAGCTTAAGGTATACCAGAAAAGGAATACTATAACAGCCGTTTGATTGGCAGGTACATGTATATCTTTCTGGTTGGCTAGATAGTGCAGGTTCACACTTGAGGCTACTACTCTTCTGTGCTCCAGAACTATTAAGCCATATTAACCCGCATATTGATTGTCATAATTGTTAATATAATAATTGTTATCATTAATAATTTGCATTTCTGTTGTTTTACAGTGATAGCTATTCTTTTTAACAACTGCTATCATGGTACCTGAGTTGTTCCAGTTTGAGAGGAACTGAACTGCTGGCTGGAATTCACAGACGTCTGGAGGTCTGTTGAAGCAGACTGCTGACTGGAATTCACAGACTTCTGGAGGTCTGTTGAAGCAGACTGCTGACTTGAATTCACAGACGTCTGGAGGTCTGTTGAAGTAGACTGCTGACTGGAATTCACAGACTTCTGGAGGTCTGTTGAAGCAGACTGCTGACTTGAATTCACACACGTCTGGAGGTCTGTTGAAGCAGACTGCTGACTGGAATTCACAGACTTCTGGAGGTCTGTTGAAGCAGACTGCTGACTGGAATTCACAGACTTCTGGAGGTCTGTTGAAGCAGACTGCTGACTGGAATTCACACATGTCTGGAGGTCTGTTGAAGCAGACTGCTGACTGGAATTCACAGACTTCTGGAGGTCTGTTGAAGCAGACTGCTGACTTGAATTCACAGACGTCTGGAGGTCTGTTGAAGCAGACTGCTGACTGGAATTCACAGACTTCTGGAGGTCTGTTGAAGCAGACTGCTGACTTGAATTCACAGACGTCTTGAGGTCTGTTGAAGTAGACTGCTGACTGGAATTCACAGACTTCTTGAGGTCTGTTGAAGCAGACTGCTGACTGGAATTCACAGACTTCTGGAGGTCTGTTGAAGCAGACTGCTGACTGGAATTCACAGACTTCTGGAGGTCTGTTGAAGCAGACTGCTGACTTGAATTCACAGACGTCTGGAGGTCTGTTGAAGTAGACTGCTGACTGGAATTCACAGACTTCTGGAGGTCTGTTGAAGCAGACTGCTGACTTGAATTCACACACGTCTGGAGGTCTGTTGAAGTAGACTGCTGACTGGAATTCACAGACGTCTGGAGGTCTGTTGAAGCAGACTGCTGACTTGAATTCACACACGTCTGGAGGTCTGTTGAAGTAGACTGCTGACTGGAATTCACAGACTTCTGGAGGTCTGTTGAAGCAGACTGCTGACTTGAATTCACACACGTCTGGAGGTCTGTTGAAGTAGACTGCTGACTGGAATTCACACACGTCTGGAGGTCTGTTGAAGCAGACTGCTGACTGGAATTCACAGACTTCTGGAGGTCTGTTGAAGCAGACTGCTGACTGGAATTCACAGACTTCTGGAGGTCTGTTGAAGCAGACTGCTGACTTGAATTCACAGACGTCTGGAGGTCTGTTGAAGTAGACTGCTGACTGGAATTCACAGACGTCTGGAGGTCTGTTGAAGTAGACTGCTGACTGGAATTCACAGACTTCTGGAGGTCTGTTGAAGCAGACTGCTGACTGGAATTCACAGACTTCTGGAGGTCTGTTGAAGCAGACTGCTGACTTGAATTCACAGACGTCTGGAGGTCTGTTGAAGTAGACTGCTGACTGGAATTCACAGACGTCTGGAGATCTGTTGAAGTAGACTGCTGAATGTGACTGGAATTCACAGACGTCTAAAGTTCTGTTGAAGTAGACTGCTGACTGGAATTCACAGATTTCTGGAGGTCTGTTGAAGTAGACTGCTGAATGTGACTGGAATTCACAGACGTCTAAAGTTCTGATGAAGCAGACTGCTGACTGGAATTCACAGATTTCTGGAGGTCTGTTGAAGTAGACTGCTGAATGTGACTGGAATTCACAGACGTCTAAAGTTCTGTTGAAGTAGACTGCTGACTGGAATTCACAGACTTCTGGAGGTCTGTTGAAGTAGACTGCTGAATGTGACTGGAATTCACAGACGTCTGGAGGTCTGTTGAAGCAGACTGCTGTGACTGGAATTCACAGACTTCTGGAGGTCTGTTGAAGTAGACTGCTGGCTGGAATTCACAGATTTCTGGAGGTTGCTGACTGGAATTCACAGACTTCTGGAGGTCTGTTGAAGTAGACTGCTGAATGTGACTGGAATTCACAGACGTCTGGAGGTCTGTTGAAGTAGACTGCTGACTGGAATTCACAGATTTCTGGAGGTCTGTTGAAGCAAACTGCTGACTGGAATTCACAGATTTCTGGAGGTCTGTTGAAGTAGACCAATTACTGGAATTCACAGACGTCTAAAGTTCTGATGAAGCAGACTGCTGACTGGAATTCACAGATTTCTGGAGGTCTGTTGAAGTAGACTGCTGAATGTGACTGGAATTCACAGACGTCTAAAGTTCTGTTGAAGTAGACTGCTGACTGGAATTCACAGACTTCTGGAGGTCTGTTGAAGTAGACTGCTGAATTACTGGAATTCACAGACGTCTGGAGGTCTGTTGAAGCAGACTGCTGTGACTGGAATTCACAGACTTCTGGAGGTCTGTTGAAGTAGACTGCTGGCTGGAATTCACAGATTTCTGGAGGTTGCTGACTGGAATTCACAGACTTCTGGAGGTCTGTTGAAGTAGACTGCTGAATGTGACTGGAATTCACAGACGTCTGGAGGTCTGATGAAGCAGACTGCTGGCTGGAATTCACAGATTTCTGGAGGTTGCTGACTGGAATTCACAGACTTCTGGAGGTCTGTTGAAGTAGACTGCTGAATGTGACTGGAATTCACAGACGTCTGGAGGTCTGTTGAAGTAGACTGCTGACTGGAATTCACAGATTTCTGGAGGTCTGTTGAAGCAAACTGCTGACTGGAATTCACAGATTTCTGGAGGTCTGTTGAAGTAGACTGCTGAATGTGACTGGAATTCACAGACGTCTAAAGTTCTGATGAAGCAGACTGCTGACTGGAATTCACAGATTTCTGGAGGTCTGTTGAAGTGACTCTAATGTGACTGGAATTCACAGACGTCTAAAGTTCTGTTGAAGTAGACTGCTGACTGGAATTCACAGACTTCTGGAGGTCTGTTGAAGTAGACTGCTGAATGTGACTGGAATTCACAGACGTCTGGAGGTCTGTTGAAGCAGACTGCTGTGACTGGAATTCACAGACTTCTGGAGGTCTGTTGAAGTAGACTGCTGGCTGGAATTCACAGATTTCTGGAGGTTGCTGACTGGAATTCACAGACTTCTGGAGGTCTGTTGAAGTAGACTGCTGAATGTGACTGGAATTCACAGACGTCTGGAGGTCTGATGAAGCAGACTGCTGACTGGAATTCACAAACTTCTGGAGGTCTGTTGAAGTAGACTGCTGACTGAAATTCACAGACGTCTGGAGGTCTGTTGAAGCAGACTGCTGTCTGGAATTCACAGATTTCTGGAGGTCTGTTGAAGTAGACTGCTGACTGGAATTCACAGATTTCTGGAGGTCTGATGAAGTAGACTGCTGAATGTGACTGGAATTCACAGACGTCTGGAGGTCTGATGAAGCAGACTGCTGACTGGAATTCACAGATTTCTGGAGGTCTGTTGAAGTAGACTGCTGAATGTGACTGGAATTCACAGACGTCTAAAGTTCTGTTGAAGCAAACTGCTGACTGGAATTCACAGACTTCTGGAGGTCTGTTGAAGTAGACTGCTGAATGTGACTGGAATTCACAGACGTCTGGAGGTCTGATGAAGCAGACTGCTGACTGGAATTCACAAACTTCTTGAGGTCTGTTGAAGTAGACTGCTGACTGAAATTCACACACGTCTGGAGGTCTGTTGAAGTAGACTGCTGACTGAAATTCACACACGTCTGGAGGTCTGTTGAAGCAGACTACTGACTGGAATTCACAGACGTCTGGAGGTCTGTTGAAGCAGACTGCTGACTGGAATTCACAGACTTCTGGAGGTCTGTTGAAGCAGACTACTGACTGGAATTCACAGACGTCTGGAGGTCTGTTGAAGCAGACTGCTGACTGGAATTCACAGACTTCTGGAGGTCTGTTGAAGTAGACTGCTGAATGTGACTGGAATTCACAGACGTCTGGAGGTCTGTTGAAGCAGACTGCTGACTGGAATTCACAGACTTCTGGAGGTCTGTTGAAGCAGACTACTGACTGGAATTCACAGACGTCTGGAGGTCTGTTGAAGCAGACTGCTGACTGGAATTCACAGACTTCTGGAGGTCTGTTGAAGTAGACTGCTGAATGTGACTGGAATTCACAGACGTCTGGAGGTCTGTTGAAGCAGACTGCTGACTGGAATTCACAGACTTCTGGAGGTCTGTTGAAGTAGACTGCTGAATGTGACTGGAATTCACAGACGTCTGGAGGTCTGTTGAAGCAGACTGCTGACTGGAATTCACAGACTTCTGGAGGTCTGTTGAAGCAGACTGCTGAAAGTAAATAATTTTGTGAAATATTTATATAGATCTGTAGACAAAAACATATATAAATGTAAGCATGTACTAAAATCATTACAGTCTATGAATTTTACGACATAGAGGTACAACTTAATAAAACAAACAGAAAAATTGATTGATAATTGTTGACCCCTGTCATACAGTTCTTTCTAATTGTATTATAAATATTATTAATCCCTAGTCTGATCCATGTGACATTACAAATATTTATAATTTTGGATTAGGAGTACAATGTACCTGGTCCTGCCAGATTCTCCTTTTGCGCTGTCGCTCATTTTCTTTCTCACGTCGGTTCATATTTTCCCGTAGGTTAGACATACGTCAATTATAACTTCTGATCTGAATCTTCTTTTTCAAATTATTTACACGAACATTAAAAAAGGCCAAAATAGAATAGCTAAAAGTATCTTAGTTTCCCAAACAGGTGAAAAATATTTACAATTTGCAAAACAAATATAGCTGAAACTTGTTTCTTGAATCACCAATGCGGCATACATCATTTTTTAAGATGGAAAACAGTACAGCTCATTTGTATAAATGTGTAAATAAGTAAATAATGAACTGTCTTGTTGTGTTTTATATTACTCAATGAAATTAAGGCTGCCTGAATGGGAAACTATTCACTGCTCTATTTAGTTTCTCATCTGTTTTCAAAAAGTAAAAGTCATACTTAAGTACTACTTTAAAGTTAAAAATGCAATTTTTTTATGAGAAATGCAAGTAATATTTTGGCCTTTGTACATTAATACATAGTACCTTAATACATAATGTAATCCATTGTAATAAAAAGATGATATGTCTTATCATTTATATGATTAATAAAAGATAGTAGGTACCAGTGTTACATGTGAAGGAGAAAATGGTATCTTTACACAATAGTTCAACTGTCTTATACAATATGTATTTTGTATACCTTTTCCCTGACAAACTTCGTAACACATCAATATAATAAATGTAAAGACTTAAACCATTCACATCAATTAAGACAGTGGACAGGTCATTGGCATGAAAGTTACATATGTGTTTACATGAAACAGGAACAGCAATGATACATGTAATCATATAAATCAACCATATCCTTGGTTTTGAGGATTTTTCTGGGCATAATTTATATATAAGACTGTTATGACATTATATATGTATATAGGACTACACATGTTAGAAAATATGAAACTGAATTTTCATACAAGAACTGTGAATAACATTTACTACAGACATGCACAATGTTCAAGCTGTGTTACATGACAGAAGAGTGCTACATTTTTAATACACTAGCTACAGCTATTGCCATAATTATATTCAGTCTAAGTCAAAAATTTTCATGAAATCATCATCATCATCATCATCATCCTGCAAATATTTTTCCTCTCTGTTTGAGTTAAGGATGCTCCCAAGGTTTGCTACTTTTTGGTCTTTTTCTGCTATGGTTCGAAGGAGATGCCTCTCGCGTTCCTCAAGGCTGCTTATCCTTTGGCTGTTGGCAGACATCTGTAGCTGGACATCCTTCAGATGGCTACATTTCATGGTTTGTGCATTCACTAGGTTACGCACTTTCTCCATGCGTTGCACAGCTTCCTTAACATTCCCCGCATTGGCGTAGTAAAGCGCTGAAGTTATGTGCAGGTCAATGTTACTAAAACCATTCTCCAAGGTGTCCTGGACCACCATGATGCGTGGTTTCTTTGGTGCCGAGACCTCAGTGTTTGTGTCTGTTGGCTGTTTTGCAATTGGTGTACACTCCCGAGGAACAGCAAGTTTGTATTTACCAGGCAAGGTGGAGCTTGATAATCTACCAGCAGACATTCCACTGTGGGTTAATGAACTACTTGTCTGACTACATTTCACTGGTGTTTTTTCAGTGTAGTGTAACTGGCAAGACTTTACAGGTGTAGACATTCCACTCTGGGTTGAGGTACTTGCATGAGGTGTGTTAACAGGTGTGGCAGTGTGTTCAAACTGAGCAGAATTCAAAGGTGAATCCTGAGTACTCTGGGTTGAGGTACTTGCATGAGGTGTGTTAACAGGTGTGGCAGTGTGGTCAAACTGAGCAGAATTCAAAGGTGAATCCTGAGTACTCTGTGTTGAGGTACTTGCATGAGGTGTGTTAACAGGTGTGGCAGTGTGGTCAAACTGAGCAGAAGTCAAAGGTGAATCCTGAGAAGCCTGATCAGAATCCATATTTTCTGTTTTACTGGTTTATGTATGTGATATTAAGCACAAGATGTATATATTTAATAAAGTAAATGTTGTTTATGCAATTTTCGGACTTCTATATAACAGACTACAGGAACTGAAGGTAGACAAGCAGACAATTACCTTTTTGGCAGAATTAGGAAACAAATGCAGACTTATATTGTTGACATAAATAAATGTAATGAGACCAGTGAATAACATTATATGATACTTCATCCTAAGAATGATTCAATAGAAATTAAGCATAATAGTATGAAGAAATGTAATCCAATTATCTGTACAGCTGTTGTTGGTGATCATCCCTGTAAAAGAAGTATATCTTGTATTCCATACCTGTCATCACATTTCCCTAAGCAGAAAAGGAATGAGGACTCAGTTAGTGCAAATGGCTTTAGTCAACACCCACTCAACAATAGTAAGTCCGCTGTTTCATACAGTTATAAATAAAAATATAAGCAATGTCTAATAGCTGAAGCATTACAAAGCAAGCTGTCTACTAATGTGCTAATATGTAGGTGTAGTCGACAGAAAAAAATATACATTCATATGTGGCTTATAAATAAAACGAGCCTTGTTTGTTGATTTAAAAGGTCAAAAAGGTTGAATATGTACCTTGGCTTACACGAAATCCATGACACAGTTTAAAGTTGTTATTGATACCTTAGTCTCAACACTGGGGAAAATAAAAATGTATATTTTTTCTCTAGTCTTGGAATGTACAGGACACTTGGGTAATTTGAGTGGATGTTGTCCGACACCAGGAACGAGGACCTAGCCATATATTCAAGCCAAGTGTTATGTTTAGAAAAACTTCTGAACATTTTACCAACAAAACATGTAATTGGAATGAATGTCCGGTTTTAAATGGACAGAAGGTCATACCTATGTAATGGTAATTTTTTTGTTTGTTTGGAGTTGTAATTGTTTTTTGTTTGTTTGCAGTTTTATTGATTAAACGTAGCTTGGATGGTGCCATATGTTTGATCAAAAATGACAGCAGAATGAAAAATAATGAATTTAATACTTACTTATATTTTAAAAACTGCCACTGGATTTCCTCAGAACTGAAATGACTTGCTAACAGCGAATGATTAATATATACTACACACTTGTGCAAAGTGATTTGAAAATCCCTCGCAGAATGCATGTGTGAGTAACAGCCCATGCGTTGACATGAAAAAAGCAAATGGAAAGACAGACGGCCAAACAAACATACACACAGACAAACAATGAGATTTTATTATGAAAATTTTAATAAGAAAGCCTTGTCGCATGAAATGTCTAATGACAATAAGAAAGCTTGTCGCATAAAATTTCCATTGAGCATATAATATGTGATCATTTTGTGCTTAAAAAAAGTCTTAAGTGTGACATTGACCTTTGAGGTAGGGACGTGAGTCTTACCGCGACACGTCGTCTTTATGTGTTGAACATTTCTGCCAAGTTATTTTGAATTGTTCAATGCATAAGAAAGTTACAGTCCAGACACACAATATATGTTCTGGGTTCAGTTTATTATTACTGATGCCCTTCCTTTTTTAGGTTGTGCGTGAGTCCTTTTTTATCAAGCCAACTTAAATCAATCCATGGTGTTGTGACAACGGATGGCTATGAGAAGCAGGTGCCAATAGCATTCATTCTGATGTCGAGGAGGAAGAAGGACCATGTTAAGGTAACTGTTTATTGCGAAATACATATCCCTTGGTACGTTCTGTCTGTACCATAACAAAAACGAACATTTATTTCATCATAAATTATACAAAAATTTTCATGAGAATCATTTCTATTTTCCCAAAGGGACATATCGTTTTATTGAGCTGGTTGTCCACCCACAGCTTCACTTAATAGCATATCCTTTGTGCGTATATGGTTGCTGTCGTCCTACTAACAGCTTTAGTTCTTAAAGATGTATAATTTAATTTAATACCGAAAATATATTAATTATCAAACGTTCTCTAAAATAATTTCATATTGTGTTTTAGGTGTTGACAGTGATTAGAGATGCCCTTGACAATGCTGTTGTTAAGAATTATGTGATAAATTTTAAACAAGGTAAATACATCTTTCTAGCTCACAATACCTTTGTGATTGATTGCTTTATTTTCCCAATCTTTTTTTTATATTCCACATATTTTATACAGTTGTATATACAGTGGTGCATTATTTACATGTAAGAACAGTGCTGGTCAACAATGGAGACAATTAAAATAGATTAAAAGAGTGCGTATATATGATCTGGAAAAAAAACTGATTTAATATGAGCCATGTAACATGAGTTTTGCATTTTTCTCCTTATACATTTTGGGATAAAGTTTTTAATTCTTATTTTTAATATTTTTCCAGCTGCATGGTTAACCGTCAGGGAAGTGTTTCCCTTGGCTACAATAAAGGGCTGCGTGTTTCATTACACACAGGCAGTATGGAGGAAGGTCAAGGACCTTGGTCTGAAGACAGCTTATATGGAGCGCTCATTTATCCATAGTTGATGGCACTGCCTTTCCTGCCATCCGCCCACATTGAACCGGCATTCAGGGAACTGGCAAGGAGAGCAAACAGCGAGAAATTAGGTGATTTGATAACCTACATGAGAGGCAGTGGATAAGCTACGCAGTATTTGGTGTGAAGTCCTGGTCTGTGTTTGGATTGACTGTGAGGACCAACAGTGACGTATAAGGTAAGCTGAGGTTTTCTTAGTGGTGACAAAATGTAGTCTCACTACACAGACTGAGATATTACTTAATAAAGCTTCTTTTAAAGGTGCAATGTGTAGATACACACCATACTGGTTTCCAAGTAGTTTGATGTATAGCAACTACATTTGGGTTTCTGACTGACTGACTGACTGACTGACTGACTGAGTCTATGGCTAAGACCATATGACCAAGCGTGACATCTCATTGCAAAATAACCAAGATTTAATTCATATATGTATACTGTTGTTGTTGTTGTTATCCTTTTTGTTGTTCCGCCAACAATGCACTCTAAGTGTTTGTTGTTCTCCGGCTGATTTTACCCTTGATAAGATTAACACTTGATTAACACATTTAAAATACCGTCTATGAGTGAAGTTGAGTAAATCACTTAAAAATAATCTGCAGGTTGTTTTTAGATATTTTAATGCTTCTTTGAGCCCTCTTTCTGCTTTACTTCTGTCAGTGATGTTCCATGTTAATGTTGCTATGTCTGTCACAGTGGATTCAATGTTGTGTATGTGTGGGATGTCTTCAACTTGTATCTTTTTTCTTTGTTCCTTATATTGCTAACATTCACAAATGAAATGTCTTACAAATTTAATTTTATCACAGTACGGACAACTGTCTGTTTTGATTTACCTTTGACATATGAGTGTTTAGTTTGCAGTGGCCTGTTAACTTTTGATTTAGTACAAACTTCTGTTCTTTTATCCATGAAAGATTGTCTTGTTTATTTACCCTTGGTAAAATGTCCCTGAAAACAAAAAAACAAAAATAATATCAAACAGGGAATGCCACGTACCAAAAACGCAGCCTCCCCAAAACGAGCCCCACAGCACCCAGAAGTGCACACCACCAACACACACACACACACACACACACACACACGCACACACACACGACATACACACACAATCTTTCCAAAGCCATCTTTCATCAATGATTCGCTATATTTTCGTTGCCATTTGTCAACTAGGTTGGAATTGATTTCTTTACCACTTGACTTATCTTTCTTCCTGCTGTCTTAATTGCAGTCTCTGACTTTCCTATCATCTCTTTTGCTGCTGCTTTTGCCAATGAATCAGCTATTTCTTTCCCTTATACTAGTATATCTTCAAGTCAAGGTATCTAGTGAATTGTTATATTACTGACTTTCTCTAGCTGGGGAACCATCTGTTTAGCGATATTCTTTCTAGGAATATCTTCAAAGAAAACACAAGATAAGACTGATTAGCAGTAAATTAAATAATGAATGTCCCTTCCAGTAAGTTTCTCTTCTTATTCCAGAAATTTAAGCGCCAGTTGAATACCATTTAGTCCTCTATTGTGGTGCTACAGGTTTCTTTACTTGAATTGGAGCTGATCGCAGATCTTTTAAATATATACAGGTCCGAACTCCTTTTGCTCATGGATAATCTAGTGCAGATCCATCAGTGAATGTACACGCATCAGAATCCATAATTTTTAGGACTATTTCTATATTTTCTACCTGTCTGTCTTTGCTGTTTTGTAATTATGTGGTTTTAGTTATATAGCTGACTTCTCTATCTGGATAATCCCTTGGTCTACCGTAAACAGGAAATTTGTCTCTATATGTTCAAGTTCTGTGCTTCTGGCTAGATCACTATAACTTGAGACTAAGTCCTTAAAAGAATAATGACTATTTCCTTTTTCTCCTTCTAATCATTTGTACAATTCCTTCTTTTCTTGATCACATTTGACTTTACTCGCTATTCTGATTAGCTCTTCAGCTTTTCTATTTTTCAGCTCAAGATGTCCTGAAAATGTTTTGGTTATGCACACTGTGGTCATAAGCATCGCTTTTCTCTTTACCTTTCCAAATTATTTATCGGCATACTCTGTTGAATTACTTGCTACTGCTACACTGTACTCCAGTACAAGCTGTAACCCTTAAACAGTCCCATAAACATGGATTTTCTGCACTCTTTCTTATTACTGCTGAGTAATTATACATTGAGCTTAATGATTTAAAAGCAGCTTTTACTTTCTGAGCTATTTAAATTTAGCACCATTTTCTTTTTTACCTGTTTTATACTTTTATTGTCGATATTTACTATATCTTATTTTATTGTGATGTTCTTCTTTCCTTTTGGTCTGATATTACCATATTCCAGTCCTTACACCATTGATTTGCTACTGTGTCTAGGTCTTCTGATATCTCTTGTCCTAATATCTCTTTATTTTCTCCACTTCTCTTTACAGTACTATCATCAGCAAATTCAGTATGCCTACTGTTTACTTCTACCATTGAATCCCTGTTGTAGATGTTACAAAAAGGTAGATAAGACAGGACCTTGAGGAATTCCAATATTTACGGTCTAGTATACGATTTGACCACATTGACTGTTATGCAGAACTTTCTGTCCACCGAAAAGTTGTATTGCTCTATCACCAGGCCAGCTCTCTGGACTAGCGAGGGCCGGCCTGGTTACAAGTCGGAACTACACAATGGAAGTTAATACTTTCATATTTCTTAAAGAAATTTTGACTCTTTAAAATGTTTGATCTGATACTTCAAATTAAAGGTTACTTAAAATTCTGATAAAAAGATTTATACTGCTACATAACTTTATCTATTGTGTCATAGTATTACAGCGTGGTGGTATGTTTACTTCAATTTAATCTTTATTATTTTAAATATATTTTTTCACTTCGACTAAAAATCAACACAACCATCAATCATTCATACGCAACTTAATATAGTAATGATATATTTAAATTGCAATTTAATTATTTATAATAGGTTGAATGCGCAAGAATTTCTATGCAGTACTGTCTTCAGTACTATTGTTAGCGGAGGTAACGCTGCTGTCTGGAGATTAACATACCGGTACTCTCTCAGCAGTTACTTCCCTTTTCATATAAAAATTATGATCTTCGAAAAAGACCATACTACCTGATTCGGTTTAAATGGCTAATAAATTCGTAATTTTGAAACTATTTAGTAATTGTGCATACACTTATTGAAAATTGATTTTTTTTATTTTTATACATGTACGTTTTTTTTTTATATTACTTTTTTGTTTGCGTCATTATCACCGTGCAACGTAGCGGGAATAGTTCTCCATTTAGTCTTTCGATTGTGGGACGTGAGTGGAGATATTGCCCAGCAATATTTCCCAGCAATATTTCCAGGATCAAGTCACATTAGTTTGACTACCCATTTACAGTTTTTCACTGTACCGGAGTCATAAACGGATTAGTATAACCCAGGTAGTGAGTTCTAAGTTTTATTTACTATTGAAAAACATTTTTATTTATACTGTCTGCTATAAATACTGTCTGCAGTTGCTAAGCGTCTTTTTCGTGTTGATATGAAACATTTACAGACATTACTTTTTCAGGAGTTAATGCTGCGCAGATTAGGACTGGTAGATAAGAATTCAATATTCTTACACAACATGTTTTCATACAATTTAAACATAAAGTGTGGTTGTTATCCAGGCATTTTCTAAAATTTCAAAATTATAATATACAAGATATAAATCTTTGCCGTGTTTAAATCACGTACATGTCTAGGTTTTCAACTCGTGTTTGAATCGTTTTACATCAATTACCCCTGTTACCAGTGTCTATCGATGCAGAAGGTATTTATCTTTAAGATGATGTGCATGACATAACCAGATGTTCTCTGATGCCGACAGAATTCCACCAGGTACTCTGCCGATATCCGAAAAGTCGCTACAAGAATACTCGTGTATTCGTCCGGAGATCACTTGATTTTACACAGGCTTGTATAGGCAAAACTTCAAAAGTCTTCTTGTCTAAAACCATAAGGCACAGAGCTTAGATTTTTGGAATGTAGAATGATGAGGTTGACTTGGAATGTGTAAATCACGACCCCCAGTCAAAATTGACCCTTTCAGTTATAGTTGACCTTGTATTATAGCCAATGGTAGTTAGGTGAGCGATATAGGACCATCTTGGCTCATTTGAGACACTGACTCAAGATGAGTTTTTACGATCGTTGAATGTCCGTCGTCCGTCCACAATTAGTTCATTAACTCTTTAGCATCCACATTTCTGTAGCAAATCTATTTTAACTTGGGTAACATATGTATATATGACCAGAACATCTAGGAAAAGTTCGGTTATTCGATATATCTTGTAGTTTCAGAGTCAAAGCCTCTGGCAGAGCAAACATTACCTTTTTTGATCTTGTTCGTAGTCACATATTTAACAATTATTACCAAATGTGGATAGAATGGGTATGACCACAAGATCTCGATCAAGTTCGGTTATGGGTCAGACTGGACCTATACTTACAGAGTTATTGCATCCCATGTATTAAAGTTTGCTGTTTTTGACATTGTTTACACACTATAGGCTACATTTCTTAAGCAATTATGAGCAAACCTAGTGTGTGGCATCACATAATGAGCCTCTATTAAGACTCGTATCATATCCCTAGGGTAACACTTTGACATGCTCCAAGGCTCACTTACTTTAGTATAGACTTACATAAGGAAATTCAGCCCGGCCTAAGGGATCACTTATTTCATATCATTCCTCTTCATAAAGCATAAAACATTCTAAAACTGATTACTATAAAAACTTGTACAAATGATATGTAAGCAATTTTCGGAAGAAAACCTTATATAGTTGTTAAGTTTTTGTTCTGCTTCTCAGGGGTTTATTCCGGTTTCAAAAGTATTTCAGTTGGACAGTTTTCCTAACCATCGTTCCAAGAATGAATCATTTCTAAGTACTATGAAGTGGCATACTGAAACACTACAGGACCATACATTTTGTTCCATATTATAGAAACACATGATGTGACTGAACTGACTGAGAAATTTAATGGCATAAGCCTGACAGAGGGTATGAAGAAGGCACCTCATATATTCCAACACTTTACCTTGTTGTAAGAGATAAAAGCTAATGGATTAGAAAAGAAGCAATAAACACAGACAATAAATATTGAAACGTTTTATTTAACGTAATTACACTGACATCCTTTATTTTTTTCAAACAAATACAAAGCTGTCAGTTATTATATGAGGCACATGAAATATAAAAACATATGAGTTATCAGACAATCAGCATTATCAATACATGTACACGTTATATTACACAAATACATGTTCTAATGACATGTCAGGTCAGTTATCAAGAATGAATCTCAAGTGAAATCTTAACTGTTTTCAAATATGTCTTAATATTGACATGTTTTATATCTTTATAAAAATGTAATAAAAAATCTTCCTGAAACACGCCGTTTTAAAGAATTGAAACGACTTAAGTATAACTCACTTTGTCTTACTAAATCCCTTAATTCATTAAAACTAATCAAGTTCTTTTGTTTGGATTACTCTAGTAAGATAGTTAACCGGACACCCGAATGTTTATTCTATTCAACTTTTAATTGAGAAATGTCAAAATTGAGTGATTAAGGAGACTTGTATAAAAGATTAGCTAGGTTAGATTTTTACCACTGTCATTTCGATATCTTATTGAAAAACGTTATTTAATAAAATCGCTCAAAAAACTACAGTTCGATACAAGACAAAGCATGGAGGAAGATTCCCGGTTGTAGTTCGAGCAATCCAGAGAAGGACCCGGTTACCAACCCGGGGGGATATCTGGACTCTTGGCGATCGGAATAATATTAGTGTATCTAGATCGAGATAATGAAAAAGTCGAGAAAAAATACTTTAATCGTAATGTTCATAACGTGTGGTTCTCACCGTACAATGCTGACACGATCTGGCAACGTAAACACAATAAAAATGTGCATGTATAAAGCAGTGTTGGATATCTCGATTTATCGTTATCTCGAGTTTAGTTTCAAGGTCCCAAGGACTTCGATATATAAATATATATATCACTTAATAAGTGATTTTGCTTGCAACATGTACAACTGATACAAGTAGGAGTCTAAAACTTTCGCTTTATTTACAACAAATATGCATTAAGATTGTTTTGCTATTTGTCCAAACCAACATGATATTCACAATATTACTATAAATACTACTTACGGTGCTACCAATTGTATGTCCAATAAAATACATATATACGAGTTGTTGCAGAAGCATAGGAGTTTTCTGGAGATGTTCTAACCGTTTTTCACGAATTTCTGCCAAGAAGGGTTTCAAAGTATTTCTGTGCCCTTTTTGTTCGGCAATGTACTTTGTAATGAATTCATTTACAACGTTTGCTTCTAATCCATGTAATGTTATCTTCTGGTCACACTCCGTCGACTTCATATTCAAGATTCCCTTTGCAGATGGTCTAGAAAAAGTAATGATTGAGGCATTCTGTATCCCATCAGCAAGTGGAATGCCAAAGCTGACATGCTGTGGGAGACATGATCGTTTTGGTGGAATCCACTCGTCAAGGCCGTCAGCTATGACCAAGCAGCGGTCTGGTTCTTCTTGTAGTATTCTTTCTAACATTTGGCTCGGTACTGTATCCTTATAATACGTTTTTATAATTTCTGTTATGTCGGAAGTGAGTCTGGACATTCTTTGTAAGGGTATAAAGAAAAGGAAATTGAATCTTTTCATTTCACTGATGTCGTCGACGTCATTAAAAGTTCGTTCCAAGCCTTCCTTTGTAGATTTCAAATTTGTGTTGTCTTCGCTTTTTTCTGCATTTGCTTTACACCAGTTAAATATCATCATTTTGGCTAACGAACTTTTTCCTGTTCCGACATCGCCTAGTATATAGATTTTCTTATGCACCAAGCCATCGGTTTGAAGTATGTTTCTATATCGGGTTAAGGATCTTCCATTTCTTGACTTCGCGCTACTATCTTCTGGGTTAGCTTCCTTTTCTTTTTCTTCTACTGTCATACTTGGTTTAACATATTCCTCATTAATGTTTATGGCGTTGTCTTGAACTTGAAGTGGAGAAATACAGGTCTTCAAATATTGTTCCTGGTAAAGTTGGACATAGCTTATCTGACATGCTGCAAATAGATCAAGAAATGAGTCACTGACACAAACGTTTACATTTACATGCTTATTTTTATGATTTGAGAATTTTGTAATAATGGGGACCCATTTTGTACTGCGTGTCAGTTTTATGTAGTAAAAAATTATAGCTTATGTTAATGAAATATAAAGTGTGACCTTGACCTTTGAGGTAGGGACGTGGGTCTTGCACGCGACACATTATCTTGATAAGCTGAACATTTGTACCAAGTTATTTCAAAATCCTTCCATGCATGAAAAAGTTACAGCCCGGACACGGGAAAATAAAAGGGCGGACGCACAGACGTACGGACGGACGGAAGGTGTGATTTTAATGTCAGCCTTCGGGTGCATAAAAAATGAATCTTCGTTTTTAATCGTAGAATAAAATACAGTCAGGCGTTGAGATGCATATACTACTCAAATCACATGTCAATTGATTTCTGTTGAAACCATTCTTAAATTTGACGTTCGAATATACTAGTCCAGAGGAACATTAACTTAAAATCTGTGAAAGCGGGCTCATACTATTACAAATTATTTTAAAGATTTTTCCTTTACGTCTTTAAAAACTATTACTTTAGAAGTTATGTTGCTGTTCAAAATTGACAAACTTTTATCAGCGTAGTCATGAAAAATGCTAAAGAAATCTTAAACATAAAGAAATAATGGAGTTAATTTGCTTTTTGGCAATGGTTATAAAAGGATTTTGACTATTTTCAACATAAACTGTTACACAGATTCATATAATTTAGGTGTAACGGTGGTAATACTTTTTTCTCAGAGTATAAGTCAGTGCTGAATGTAAGGTGTTCAGTCACATTCACCAGTAATATCACATAAAATACGCATAATATATAATCCGACCGAAAGAAACGTTTATGAAAGTGTATTAATATTACCTTGTTTTTGTTCTACATATTCTAGCTGTTTCTGGTGCACGCTTCGAGCTTCGTCAAGTTTTCTTACACTGTCTTCTACCTCTGTCAAACGCTAAACATGAAGTATAAAGATAGTTTTTTTTTGCTTTTGTAACAATAAAATATATAGAAACTTGTCTCAGTTTTGAAAAGTTCTTTTACATATACTTTATGGCAATAATAGCTGTTAAATTTCTTTGATGTCCTATGCCACTGAAGTGTTTGAAGTTATGTATTTGAATTCAGGCGCTTAAAGAACAGCACCCGTTTACAGAAGATGTGAAGAAGTGTCTCCTCTTACACAGAAGTGAAAAGGGGCAACAATCTACTCATATACTCAAGTACTCAAACTAATTAATATACTGATTCACTGTTGTATCGTTTCATATGGATGATAACTACATTAAGTCGTCATTCCTCAAGAATATACGATAAATTTGAAGGTACCTGTTTGATAATAGTGTTGTCCAATTCAAGCTCTTTTACTTTCTCTTTTAAAAGTGAAATTGTTTGCTTCATTGTTTCTAACTGTATGTCAGTCTGCTTTTCCAAGTCTCTCTTTGCTTGTTCTGTTTTATCATCGATTGACTCTAAAACTTCCGTTCGTTTTACATCAATATTGGCTTCGGCTTCAGTTGCTGTCTGTTTTACTTCCGATTGTTTTGATTCTATGTACGTTTTGGTGTCTTCAATTTGCTGCTTTAGTTCTTCAGATTTTTTTGCTATGGAAGCCATGGCAGCTCTGCATACTTCAACTTTGTCGTGAGTTGTAATTATGAAATTATTATTTTTTAGCTGTAAGTAGAGAATACAAGAATAACCTAACTGCCGACCTGTCCTCAACAAATAATGCTCAGTAAAATCATCTTCACTGTTAATAAATTATAACGTTTTTCTATTTTTACTTTAAATATGTTAAGGTCTTTAATCATTGATTATTTTAAAGAATCCCCTGGCTTACTTATGCATGCTATTCTGTATAGGCATTCTTAAATTCGGACATAAATACCAATTGAGGCAATTACAAAAACTCAACACAGTGCAAGTGATTCAATTTTGCATTAAAACACACGCTTCTGATAAAAGATGACAAAATCTATACACTGTACGTTATGCTTATTTGATATAGTGGACCTAAATATTCGGAACGATTCACTGTCTTGAGTTTATATATAAGCGCAACTTTGCAATCACACAGAAACACGAATCAAAATATATAGAAATATGTATAGAATGATAGCGTTCATCATGAATACATGATCATGCGAACACTGATGATATCGCAATATACAGTATCTTAACTATTGTTTCCAGGTGTGTATGTACTATTATTTTGTATGCAACTGAAATATGGGGATTTGGAAATCTAGATGTAATTGAGGGAGTGCAATTGAATTTTTTTTAAATATGTAATGAAAATGAAAAGATCAACTCCCAATTATATGGTTTATGGTGAAAGTGGGTGTATACTTTTAAAATGTTGAAATACAAGAAAAAACTATTTCTTTCTGGTCGAGACTACATTACAGATGTGAAAACAAACATTCTGAGAAACTGTTTCGTATTATTTTCCGAAGTGTGTACAAAATGTCTAATGACCTTAGCAACGAAACATTAGAGTAAAAAAATCCCGTGACTCCATAACATCCGATCGATATTTATTAAATGCGGACAAATTAATTTTAGGAAAACTCACTTCAACGCAAGTACAAAATGGTGAAAAGTTTCAGTTAAACAAAAATCATTTTTATCTGAATGGTATTCTTGATTGAAAATGCTAGTTATAGTACCTGTTACAGAATATTCATGAAGTCATTTAGCGATGAAAACTATTTGAACACAACACCTCCTTCCTTTTTGGCTTACATAATAAATTTAGAACTAGAAACCACTGGCTCCCTATTGAAACAGGAACTTGAATAGGGTACCACTTAATCAAGATTTTGTAATTACCCTGTGGAAATATAATAGGCGAC
Organism: Saxidomus purpurata; assembly: GCA_022818135.1. NCBI lineage: Eukaryota > Metazoa > Mollusca > Bivalvia > Venerida > Veneridae > Saxidomus > Saxidomus purpurata. The sequence continues at coordinate 16,927,848 of JAFMSR010000014.1, forward strand.
GAATTTCATTATTTATTTGAATGTGATCGTTTCGAAACTGAAAGGAAAACATATATACAATGCAAAGCGATGCGATGCGATGCGATGCGATGCGATGCGATGCGATGCGATGCGATGCGATGCGATGCGATACGATACGATACGATACGATACAATACAATACAATACGTTTGTTGCTTTAAACATTTAAAAATGTTTCTGGTAAACACAAAGTATACAGCAAGTACCATGGTTACAGTAAGTATTAATGTAAAGAAATAGACTTGCAAATAAATATATCAAACCATACTCTTTTAGGAGACCAAACATGTTTAAACTTGAGTCGTGAATGAATACAAGTCTGAGTACTTAAAACTGTGCATATTTTTTAAATGCATACTTACATCCTAGGTTAAGCTTTTTCAGATTTCGTGACATTCTGTTTTTGTTTAAATTATGAGAACAGGTAATATTAGATACATGATGCCTTTGTCAAATTGTATAGGAAAGAACTAAACTACCACGTTCGTCTTTAAGCTACAAACAAGTACTCCTGCTTCCGTATGTTTGAAATAAATTATCATGTCTACGTACATCACACACATGTCCAATGCCTTCACATGCTACACACACGTACATTACATACAAGTATTTCTGTTGTGCCCACGTATGTTACAAACAAGTATGTTACAAACAAACGCTTAGGCCTTGGTATGTTACAAAGAAATACTGAAGCCTACGTACAGCACAAATGTCCCAAAGATTCAAAACTTAAATATTGGTCTAAAATTACTCCTAGATATTTAACAGGTGATGTTTGCTTTAATACAATACCTTTACCAACTATGTTAAAATCAGACTCCTTCTTCTAGGTCTTGCTCCAACTCAAATTGATTAAGTCTTACCAAGATGGACAGACAGTTTATCAACAAACCATGCACTAAACCCTCTCGGTTAATAGACGTTCAATATATCATTTTTGCACTTGCCAGAAACTAATTACTTGAGTCATCAGAATACAATAAAAGTGTGTCTTTAACAACACCGGTCATGTCATTAACATATCTTAATCGTTGTAAGCGCTGAAGGCCAGGGGGCTATAGATTTACTCCCATAAAAACACTTTTTGACCTTCGGGATTTGCACTGAACCTTACCTAAAGCGCGGGTCGAAATGTGCAGTGGACAAAATTTAATATACGACATAGAATTAATGATTAACAAAGATATCGGTGGCAGGGAAGTTTGTTTGTTTATAAGATGTACTTTACATAAAAAATAATCACATGGTCAACATTATAAATTGTTTGAGAGACCAATAAAAATAATTCGATTTGCGCTTTGTTTAACTTCAAGCGATATGATCTGATGATGTGGATCGAAAATTATTGTGTACCAAGGACAAGACCTTGAAACAGAAATAAACAAAGCACTACCAGCAATGAGATATAAATGCAGTACTGTGCAATGTGTATAACAGGGAAACGTGTTTACCTTGTAATCGGTGAAAGCGCGGGTCGAAATGTGCAGAGGACGAAATTTAATATACGACACAGAAAGAGGAAGTTTGTTTTATTATAAAACGTACGTTAAATGAAAAATAATCACATGGTCAACATTATAAATTATTTGAGAGACTAATAAAAATAATTCGATCTGCGCTTTGTTCAACTTCAAGCGAGACGATGTGGATCGAAAATTATTGTGTACCAAGGACAAGACCCTGAAACAGAAATGAAATATAAATACATTACTGTACAATGCATATAACAGGGAAAACTAAAAATGATTCTTGCTTACCTTGTTAGAGGTGGTCGGGATAACAAGTGAACTGAACTAACAGTTTAGATAGACAAACATGCTGTTTCTAAGGTCAGCTTCGATAAATGGCGGATGATTTTGCTCACGTGACTTCCCTCTCGGGAATGTAAGTAAAGTATATAGATTTTTTAAAAGAATTTTATTTTTGGGTAAATATATAATAATGTAATCGTTCGTAAATAAGAAAGTTATCAATGAAATAACATCTGATTCAGCAATTTGAATATCAAACTACAAACTCTTATAAAGAGCTCCGTACGTTCCGTAAATATCCGTACTTTTCCGTGATATGCATATGAGTATCTTCCGTAATCAGCTAACAGCGCAGTAATTTCTAAACCAAAGTCCATGAAAAAATTGTGTAATAGAGCCCGTAAGCTGAGGACCTTTCTGCAATCATTTAAAATTGTATGTACAGTACTCTTTTTATTTATGTTTTTATAATATGTTTTTATCGTATGCGACATTCAAATAGAAGATTGATCTTGTCTGTCTTGCACTACTTTCCCATAGCGCATGTTTACAGTTGTTATTCGCACATAGCACAGTTAAATTGTCTGCAGTGTTTGAAATGTGGTATACTAACTTAGGCCTAGGGGACTTTAAGTCCCCAAGCCAAAAACAGGAGGCCCAATGATGGACATTTGAGGGACTCCACATGGAACTGTACATGTTGATGAAGGAATACTAGTGTTATCAATACATTGCTGGCGATCAAATTGATAAAAACATAACCATTTTAGAACATCCTGACTACAACCTAACATTCCATCTTTTTTAATCCTATCGCATGATCGACTGTGTCAAGAGTGAAGCAATTCCATACCGACTAAATTATTTTTTCTAACTTGAACCACATGTAATCAGACAAATGCATTAAACATTTATCATTGAAAAACGACAATTTTAAACTGAAATTCGTAAAGTCAAATATGATTGTACTTGGGCAAATATTACTTTTTTCAATAATTTTGAAATAATAGGTGGACAGGCTAAAACAGATGCACCATCTATGACAAAATTACAAGTTGTCCTATATACCTGTATTAGATTTAGAACAGCCAGTTTAGCATCGGTGTTTTCTTTCAGTTCTTTCTCATCTTCAAGAATTTCTACAACATTGTCAATCAAATCATTCAGCTCATTGTCTTCTAGTTCCATTGTAGATGAATGGAAAATTTCATTTCGTCTCTTCAGCACCTGGATACATAAAAAGAGTATCAATTATCTTTACCACCTATCTATGTAAAAGAGATAAGGTAGCACTTGACCTGCACTGTACACAAATAACACAGATAGTAAATCAAAACTATATACCAAAACAGGCCATATTTCGATAACAAAAAGAAACTACTGCAGCTTAAGTAAAATGAGAGAAAGTATTTGTGCGGGTTCTCTAAACAACACTGTCGTCAATTAAGTACTTTTAGACACTTTTAAAAAAACAAATGTTGAACAGTTGCAGTTTAATTTAAGAGAGACGGAGTCGTGTTTAATCATGTTGCATTACATTTAACTAATAAAAACATACACAGACATACATAAATCTATTAATACTGCAGATACCAGTGAATTGTATTTTACCCTGTACAAAAAGTCTGTTCCAGTTAATTTTCACGTCAGATGAGTATTGAGGTTTGTGTTGCACTATTGACCCAAACTATAAATTCTGTTTAATACTTACAAAATAAATTAAACATTTTCTAACCTTGGTGAAAACATCTGTTCCCGTAATTTTGCAAGCAAGATATGCCTGATGATTGATGTTGTTCATAAGGACGTGTAGGAGTCCTGGTGCATCGATATCAGATGCTTTGTTTTGTGTGAATATCCCGGAGCATTGATGAAACATTTACCGATCTCCCATGGCGTAGAGCACCATTTCTGTATATCTGTATTTTTCCAGTTTTGATTGGGTGGCGTTGAACCATGACTCTTCAATATTTCTTCTAAAATCGCATCACATACTTTGTTTTGACATGGTCGCTTCTTTTCAGACAGACAGTTACATTTGACCTGACCCCTTGGGCATACCTTTTTTCCCAGTGGTATGATCGATATCTTTCTTGTGCAAGGGTCGTAAATCTCTTAGAGTACATCGGTGACAGGTCACGCCAGGCGTGTGATTAACACTTCTTAGAATTCTGTTATGTTCCCGTATAACAACATCAGCAAACCCTTCTACGCCTTCTTTAAAATATTTGTACGCCAGCCCTCCTCTCACCCAGTTTCTATATTTAGACTTTTCCAACTGACTTTCGTGGCTCATACTGTTCAGTGTGATCTTCACAGTCTGGCTCAACTAAGTTGAAGCATCGACTGCTTTCTATTGAAAACGAAACGTAAAGGTTAGCTTTAACATCCGATCCAAGTTTACTGAAACACGATTTTAACAAGTAATGTCCATACTCTACAGTTTCATCCTGAGATGCTATACAAGAAATAAGAAAAAGTGTGGGATTTCTTTGGTCTAAGTATTTAAGTTAACATAGAACATATAACATCTAATCATAAAATATGATAATAAAATTGAAACATATGGCTCTTTAAAACATCTATAGCACGGCTTCCCAAAACGGGGAACACTTCATTAAATGCAACTGAATATTTGCGAAAAGGGGTTGGCCATTGGCACCTAAGTTTGTATAGGTAAGAAAATGTATTACATATAGTAACGTACCCGGTATTTCTTTTTGTTGTCGTGTACACTATCTCTTCTGGTGTCGATTTGTTTCATATGGAAATTGAAGACATTGGATTTGTGTAGGTTCTAATACTTCCTAGAAAGTATAAAAATTTGGCAAATAATCTTCCGAGAATTATTTAATCAAAAACAAAAAAAATCATTAAAAAGCATTTGCTTTCACATTCGGTCAAACTAAAGACATGTAATGGTATGGTGTTTATATTATATAACTTTTGGTATGATTACAGTGGTAAAAGCTAACAAAGCCAAACATACTGCCAAGAAATACATTCTTATATTACCAGTATAGAATAGAAGAAGAAGTTTGCCTACAATTGATATCTACAATGGCAGTCAATTACAAAATTCGTTACGAAATAAATAAACTACTTACCAGCGCCATATTTGTTCCCGTGATTACGCCCCCAGATTTCATAAATAGCATACTTGAACTATTTTTAACGTTATCTTGAATGGTAATAATGTAAAATTCTAATATGCCTACGGTATATTTCTATAGTCAATTCGAGTGCATTAATATGATTAAAGCACTCGGAAAAGTAGGCGGAGTTTCGGACATGGAAGTAGCTCCTTCCGACTTTTCTAATTTACTCCCGCGCAAAAATAAAATATAGAAATGGAAATAATATCAGTATAAATACATCAGTACCATGAAAAAGATTTGTTTAAGAACCTAAATATTATTTTTGATTGCGTCAAGTAAGCTTTAGAATACCCTCACCTAGTTTTCCTTAAAAAAGGCCAAGAAATTCAGGATTAACAGTCATGCAATGTTTTGATTCCGGGAGACAAAACTATGAATGAAAACGTTTACGTCATCACACTGACGTCATTGCTCCACGTTAAAACGTTGTACAGTTCAAATTAACGGTACGCATTTAAATCGATTGGCTGCTTTGTTAGGTTCTGAATCTGACGTCTTCGGCATAATGTCAGTCAGGTATTTCTTTTTTATATTTTATGTATTAGATGATTAAACTAAAACAAGTTTGTATAATATAGTTATGTTTGATATCTTGAATGGTTGCCCGAATAGGGGAGTGAATTCCAACAGCTACTATTTACGCTGTTTTTCACATTACCGCCGAACTGAAAAAAGGTTCGTAGTAGTTACAATAGTTTTCAAAAAATCGGCTTCTAAGAATCGAAATAATCTATGTATTGGAGTGCTTTATCGAAATTGAAGCATTTCCCGTCGGTAATGTGCCTGCGTAATAATTCACTCGGGCTTCGCCCTCGTGAATTATTCCGCCAGGCACATCACCTCCGGGGAATGCTTCAATTTCGATAAAGCACTCCAAGCCATAGATTATTTCTTAAATAACATTGGTACAAATTGAAATTACTGATAACAATTGTTCTATTTAGTTAACGTTTGATAAGTGATGGGTTTTTGTGTCATATATATTTTGGTGTAACCAAATGCATTTCTCGATGACTAAATGCCAGTTAACAGCCTGAACCCAATATGGTGTTTGGCCCAGTATTCGTGGTAGGTCCAGAATTCGTGGTATTTAGACAGTTTTTTCTGTCCCCATTGCTCACATTAAATAAAACCACTGAAGTAAACCAAACTGTAAATATGTTCCAGTTGATGTTTTCCGTTGACGTCCGTTACGAAAACTTGATGTTCTTATACCTTAAGTGTTGCTTCAGGTACTCCCAAAGCGAGTCTATACATTTTTATTATTATTGAAATGATTGCTTTTTTAAAAACTGTTACTGGAAGTATAGTTGACTGTTTGTTGATATATAATCAACTGATATTGATTCACAAGCTATAAAAATATAATTTTAAACGAGATTCTGAAATATCATACGGGACACTTCTGTTGCAATGTAACTTTTTGGTAGACCCACGAATTCTGGTGCACATATTCCTGTGACGTCAAAGGTCAACACACTTTATATTTTGGAAGCTGTGTAAACAATTTGACAATCAGTAGAAATAAAGAAAGTCGTATGTTAAATGTTAGATGTTCTTGGTTATATTTTGACCTTGGTTGTTTCTTTGTTAAATTTATTGTACTCTGTAGTGTTATCAAAGGTTCTAATTACCACGAAAACTGGGCCAACCAGCATACATATAATTATATGTATTTGTTTCTTATGATATTTCTTACGTATTGTATACAAAACAGAATCAATTTTAAAACAATGAAAAAAAATTGGAAGACTTCATTTATTATTTGTCTATTTTGATGGTCTCAAACTATTTTCAATTCAATTCATTTATTTGGCAAATTCAGCACAAAAATGCTTTTGGCCAATACAATACATAATGACAAATATGGCAAGGACAATATATACAACATATACACACATACACACACTCGTTCACATATACATAGACATCTTCACTGCATCCACATAGTACACATAGTATAGAAATTATTATATCAATGTACATCTATTTGTTCTAAATATTCACTGCGTAATTTAAATGCATCTCTTAGATATTTTGCAGTTTTAAGCAACCTGCTCTTACTATTTGATGATAATATATTAGCAAACATATGTAAATTCGGCCATGTTATGTTACCAAAATATTTCTTTCGTACATTAGTGTAAGCTTGACAACACAGTAAAAAATGATACTCAGATTCTACCTGACTGCATGTACACAATTTGCAGATCCGATCAGGTCTAGCTACACCAGAATATCTGCCGCATTCAATTTCTAATTGATGAGAACTTAATCTAAAACAACTTAATTGTTTTCGCAAAACATCACTCGTAATAACATCAATATATTTTTCGAAACAAAATTCTGTTTTGAATTTTCTATAATAATCTAATTTAGGTGAAGCTTGCAAAGAGGTATTCCAAACCTGTATATATTGGTCTTTTAAACGTTGTTTTAGCAGAGGTAAATAATCAACATTAACATCAAAATTATTCCAAATACCACTGTAGCCAAGGTTATCTAATAGACGCTTTACACTATAAGCCCAACAATTTTTATTATTGATATTACATTGTTCAATGAATATTCTATACATAGGGGAGTTTTGACCATGCATTATTTTCAACCAATGTTTCAATGTTCTTTCTTTGCAAATAAGTGATAATGGATATCTACCAAGCTCGCCGTATACTGCTATATTAGGCGTCTGTTGACGTACACCAAGTACAGTTTTACAAAATTTGATATGTAATTTATCAATATCTTTACAATCGTAAATGCCCCATACTTCTGAACAGTATAAAAGGATAGGAACAACCATCGAATCAAAAAGTGATAATTTAGTTTTTACGTCCATTTGTACACGAGTAAATAATGATAGAATACAGTTATAAGCCTTTAAGGCTTGTTCAGATAAAACTTTGACAGCATTTTTCATTGTACCTGTGTAAGTAAAATCAATCCCTAGATATTTGAAATGATCAACAACTTCCACTTTTTCGCCATTGATAAACCAGTTGTTGTTATTGTTGCTTTTTCTTTTTTCAAAAATACATATTTTAGTTTTTTTAACATTAATTTTTAATCCCCATTTTGTGGAGTAGTCGGAAATCATGTCTAACTGAGCTTGTAAACTATTTGGGTCTGTTGTAAATAAGGCAATGTCGTCAGCAAATAAGAGCATATACATCGACAAATAGTTCAAATCATTTTCAGTTAGTCTGTTAAAATCTATACTACTACTTATATCATTGATAAACAGAATAAAAAGTATCGGCGAGAGTGGTTCCCCTTGTTTCAAACCAAGCGTGACATCAAAGAACTCTGAAAAATTCGTATTTGAAGCTAATTTAACACATGATTTTACGTTACTATATATAGATCTGAGCATATTTATCATTTTACAACTGACACCAGTTTTCAATAGCTTTATCCACATGGCATCCCTAATAACTGTATCAAAGGCCATTTGGTAATCTATAAATGCACAATACAATTTAGATTTGCTATTTAGAATATTCTGTATAATTGTATGCAGTATATATACACAATCAGACGTACTATGATTATCTCTAAATCCAAACTGCGAGTCATTAAATATTTGCTCCGATTCACACCATTTGTTGATTCTATTTCTAAGCATTAAGGAAAATATTTTTGCCATAACATTTACGAGAGTAATACCCCTATAGTTTGAAGTATTGAATTTATCTCCCTTTTTATGAATTGGGACAATTACACCTTTACACCAGCTGTCAGGGTAAATTCCTGATTCAAATATCTTGTTAAAAATAATAACTAAATAAGGTGCAATGAACTGATTTGTATCGATAAAAAAGTCGGAAACATTATTGCTGAAATCACAGCTCTTGTGTCTTTGAAGAGAACTAATTGTCTTAGATATTTCTGATACTGTGAAAGGCCTATCCAGTTCCTCAATATGTATTGTTTCATTGCGTGTAACATTTTCATCATCAAATGCAAATTCACCATGCTGTGTGTTAGAAACGTTTTTAAAATGATCAGCAAAGTCGTTTAGAGACGGACCATCTTGACTTACATTACCATTCTTTTTGAATTTATTAATATATTTCCAAAATTTCCGAGGATTTTTCTTACTTAATTTTGACATCTTACTCTTTTCTTTAACGTAAAACTGCTGTTTTGCTTTTCTTTTCGTCTTGCAGTAAATATTTCGGTTTGTTAAAAAGTTCAGCCTATTAATATCGGAAGGGTGTGTGCGTAATGCTCTTTTACTATCGAGAAATATCTTCTTGGTTTCTTTACATGAACTGTCAAACCATTGAGATTTTCTGAATTTAGGTTTACTTGGTACAGAACTGAAGGTTTTTCCATGCGTTTGAAAAGAAATATCATATATAACAGTTGACAAATTATCTATGTATGCGTTGATATCAATATCATCAGATAACAAACTATCTGACAAATTCTCAAATACATGTTTCTTACTATTAAGAATATTATGCAAAAGAACAGGATTTGAATCATCCCAAATAATTTTATCATAAGTAAGTACATCCGTGTAATAATAAACCATATGTTCACAGTTTAAAGAAAATTCTATTGGGCAGTGATCGGAAAATTCCGTTAAATCAATAACATTCATATGTGAAATACTAGCAAAATTATTTTGGCGAGTGATTAAATAATCAACAACGCTACATGCATTTCTATTTCTAATAGTATTGAAACAGGTAAAATTTCCAGGTTCAAGACGTCCGTTAACAATAAAAAGGTCATTTTCTTTGCACAAAGAAATCAACTTATTACCAAAACCATTCACCGCATTGTCCCGTGAAGAACGTGCAGGAATGTTACTGAGTGAATCGTGATCAATAACGGGCATAGATACATAGCGATCTAGATTAATATTTTCAACATAATCAAGACGTTGACCTACTCTAGAATTCAGGTCACCGTTCAAATATATATCACCCATGGAACTGTAATGAATGATATCATTATTTAACTGATAAAAAAAGTCAAAATCGTAGAGAGTAGACGAAGGGTTTCTAAAAACATTCGAATCTTCTGGTGGTATATAGCACGTGCAAAAATATAAGTCATTTACTGTACCAAAATGATCTCTTTTCAATCTTATCCAAACAATACCGTTACTATTTACACTTGTTAAATCAATCTTGTCAATGTAAATGATATTTGAAATGCTGATGGAAGATGATTATTCTCAGCTTACGAAAATTTTGTAAAGTTTAGGCGTTATGAAGCATCCAAAAATTATCCGCGCATTAGAACAGGTGAACATCTTAAATCATCATTTAGTATTGAGTTCTAATCAATTTAAGTATTTAATATGATACAAGTTTCAAAAGAATGTCGACAAGTGTATGCATCATATAAACTTAAACATTTAAACCGTGTTTAGACGTACGACGTTTTTACGGTTATATTATAAACAATGTTTATTTGGCTATGTCAGGGGAAGTAACTGCTAAGAGAGTATATTAAACCCGAGGAAGTTGTTACTTCCAGGTCAGATACTTCTATTGTTTTATCTCATTGACTTACATTATTATAAATCTAGTCAAAAGGTGACACCGTATCATACCCACCTAGTGTTGAACAATAAACATTTTTTGTCCGTTCAGATTGGTCATTCGGACATCAGAAAACGATGTTTTATTCGGGCGTAACCAACCCAGTTTTTTTTACAATTTTGCATTGGAGACAACCACCCCTATGAATCAGGCGAGATTTAAACTGCATGTGCACACCTTTCGTTTATATGGCGGTTTAAGTGTAATTTATTATGAAAACCAGTACAAAAATATTCTGTCACGTACATAAGACATTGCATTTGATTTTTTTCTATTTATTTAGAAGTATTGTTCATTTGTTTTCCCTGTAGTTTTTTCAGACATCTCTGAGCCGGACTACAATAGGATAATCTGACCATCAATTTCAATAGGTAATACTTTCATGTTAAAGCAGTATGTAAAATATATACTTGCGCATGCAGCTTATTACAAATAATGAAATTGCAACTGAAAGATCTTTGTTTTAAATTAACAAATTGATGAGCATTAATGTTTCATAAAGACATGTTTTGCATATATACCTAGATGTCATGGGCGTGATTGATATGCGTTTGTAAATCTAATTGGAATCTCATCGAACTATATTAAGTGTGTGTTGTGTTCAGGGCTGACCAATACCACAGGAAGATGGTTATTGATAAAAATCACTCTGAAAACGATTTGACCTAGATATCAACACTCGACCATTCGAAAAGTTTCTGAAGTTACATCCGGAAATTACCTACTGTATGGAAATCATTTTGAGATTTATCTTTGGCGGAGTGATTTCATTAAAAGAAAGACGTCAAGCTTGAATAGTGAAATATTAGGATGCAATGCTGTTTACATCGAATGATTTCTTAGTTATCACTTGTCGTTTTAGTGGCTATATTGGACGTATGTCAATTGGATGTATATTGTACAATTTGCCCCGCATTCTTATAAGGGAAAATGTAAATACAGTGTGTTTGTAAAACAAAATATGATAACAAAAACTAATAATAAGTGTATAAGACTTAAAATGTAAATCATAAAAACGTTATTTAAATAAAACTCAAATCTGAATGACAACTTTTCATGTTTGTAAGATCCTACGCATGTACTATCTCAGCAATCGGATTGCTTAAACAGGAAACGTTGCGCGTATCATAGAATATTCAAAGGACTGAAAGTGCTGGAGGGTCGATTGTCTCTGAACACAGTCTGCACACATTCATGTGTAAATATCAGGACAACATAGACTGTACACATACATGTGTAAATATCAGGACCACCCTTGCACGAGTAAAGTTATAAACTGGAGACACAACTGTCCACTAATGTTGACCTTTAACCATTTGTGTAAACTTTACTTTTGAGATAGGAACCCATGTGCTTACATTCTGCATTCAGTGACTATGTTTAACTACCCTATGAAGTATTAAGCTGTGAATGGTAACTGAGAAATGGATTTTGACAAAACTGAACTGAAAATTCATAGTTTGACCAACTTTTAATGTCATTTGTGCCAATTGATTGATTCTGATTTAATGTCGCACTCAACAGCTAAGGTCATATTGCAACTTCCGGCTTTCATGGAGGGGGAAGACCCTGGGTGCCAATTTGGGCATTATTTCAGTCACGAGCGGGCACCTGGGTAGAACCTAGATAGCTTCCAGACATAAAAGAATTCGACCCAAGTAGGGCACGAACCTACAGCGGTGAGGGACAAGTAAACATCAGTCAGTGACCTTAATCACTCGGCCACAGATGCCATTTTATGATGGCAAGCAATTGTCTGAAGTTTCAAGGCTTTAATTGTTACTGAGAAAGTGAATTTTAAGAAAGCTTAACCAGATTCAAGACGACAGTGCCAACTGACTTCAAGAAGGTTATGACAATGGCTCTTCTGTTTTTCAAAGAAAAGCTAAAAATTGATAAATCAATATTTTGTTATAAATTGATTCAGTATATACCTATTGTCGAACAAGTACTTGCAGCTTACATAAACTATCGCCGTGAGTGCTTCTAAAATACTGCGAATTGCAATATACCGGGTCTATTGCGCACCCCTAGTTATTACCAGCCTTTCTACCATGCTGTTTTAAATTTTCATAACTTGTCTCAAACAACAACTGAATGTTTTAATAGCAGGCTATTATCTTTCATATTTAACATATACTAGACTCTAGTAGTATTTCGCAACAAGTAATAATGATGATGACGATGATGATGTTGATGATGATGATGATGATGATGATGATGATACATAATCAATGTATGTATGAATGTACTCGCCAAAATTTAGTGTAGCAAAAGAATCATGGTAAAGTTACAATACAATAAATTCTATTTGTATTTATATTGAGATAATATCTGTTCTTTGTAAATGACAGCATGATCCAGAGAAATGAATTTGATTTTCCCATTAGATTATTGCATTTCTGTTTACATTTAAAAATCGATTAGGAGATAAAAGTGATTTCTTACAGTTATTCGTACACAGGTACGAACCGACTTCGGCAAAGTGCGGTCATTTTCGTACCATTTTCGAGACACGCATTTACATAAAAGACAACAATTACAACGTGTTTAAAGCATCAGGTAAATCACACTCACAGATCAAATTGGTCACCGCGATTGGCCTACTTTTTGGCAATCAATCAAATTCAATCTTTGGCTGAAACTGACTGGAAATTGCAATCAGGTAAATCTCTCCTCTTTTCGGCTTCAAAATTCTACTTTTCTAGGCATGAAGGGAGACATGCCGGGGTCTCATCCAAAACATAAGCTAAAAATTTAGCTTTTGGACGGACCTTGATAAAATCTCTTTCAAATCAAATCAAATCAAGTGTTTAAAGCATAAAAATATGTTGACATGCCGGGGTCTCATCCAAAACATAAGCTAAAAATTTAGCTTTTGGACGGACCTTGATAAAATCTCTTTCAAATCAAATCAAATCAAGTGTTTAAAGCATAAAAATATGTTGACATGCCGGGGTCTCATCCAAAACATAAGCTAAAAATTTAGCTTTTGGACGGACCTTGATAAAATCTCTTTCAAATCAAATCAAATCAAGTGTTTAAAGCATAAAAATATGTTGTCATATTTCAAGTGCCTCTGTAAAGTTAATTTGCTGATAAGTTTCAGTTTTATACCTAAACGCATAAAAGCGTATTTTAAACAAGTGTTTCGACATATCTTTTAAGACACTAAATGACAACTAGTCAGGCCGAGCACTTTTGATGATAGAGGCGTTTCCAAATTACAAAAAAATCGTTGTTTGTTATGTTGAATTCCGAGTTTTGTAATTTAAAATTCAAGAGTACCTAGTGGTTCCATAACGTATTACGATGTTCCGATAGTTTATGATCACAAACACAATATCGGATAAAAGACATAACATATATTCGGCCTGACTAGTTGTCTCTTAGTGTCTCCGGTCTGACTACAAAACCGTTGTGATCAAAACCGCGTAGGAAAATAGTTATATACAGAACAGATACCTCGTTGATTTTGGCTTTTAATTTATTTATAGCGTCAAATAGCTCATACTCAAGTTTATCCCTTTCTTTCTTCTTATGTACTGAATATTTGATTGTTTCGTTTCTAAGAGATACTCATTTGAGTTGTCTGAAGCGGTAGATACCAACCATTACAGTAAATAATTATTATATATATGTACAGTCAAACCTGTTTTAAAGTTCACCTCAGAATAGAGACCACCCTGTGTTTAAATGTTCAATTAAGATAATTGAATGTATGGTCGTGACCTGTTTAATCTTCACGATTACTGCATATATCATTGTATGCTTCAGCGAAAGTTAATTTCAAGACAGCCTATATATGTCAGTGATGATGTTAAACGTATTAAAGGTTTTATGATGAGATTCCGAACAAAAGACCTTTTTGAACCGGAGATGTGAACATTCTCATTTTCAGTATTTCCTAATGAACCTAATTGAAATCGGCAGTTTTGTAAGCGTTTACCAAGAAGAAAGGGGCTGTCTGGACAGGTCAGTGGTGTATGATTCATACAATTTTTGCGATAACATTCAAATTATTTCAGAGCAACATTGAAAATGAAAAGAAAATGAAACCTAGAGAACATAAACAAGGTAAGTAATAAATTAAGTAAAGTTTAACGTTTTGTCTTGATATTACCAATTAAATATTATTCAGATTATAACCATATGGCAGAATTAGACCCATCAGAGATTTCATTTGAAAAATCGATATCGGATTTTGCTATCGTTCACCGAAGCTGACACTGAATTCTAATGCATCCGGAAATTAACGGAAATCCTTAGACTTTCCCGCAAGTGCACATTATTTCAGCCTGGGGCTATTTGGTTAATTTGATGCAGAATTGCTAAAGCTAGCGCAAAAATATCTTATTTTTGCATTCATAAAAGAAGCAACAAAATATTTTTTTTGAAAGAAATTTCATTTTCTCTCATAGTGATGAACCACATTGTAAAACTACATATTTCATTTTTTTGTTGGTTAAAATGTACTGGTTATTTAAAATAAAGATAAAAAAGGTATTTGCCATGAAATCAATAACCGTTTAAGTAAATGTTCTTAATCGTCGATTTATATAATGTGTAGTTTAATGTATAATTTGCGTGATTTGACCATTTATTCTTCATAAAAACTTCAAGTCGAAAATATCAAAACTAAATATATTAGATTTTTAGTGTTAAAAAAGGGCAAAACTTCAGCCTGTTTGACTTCCCGGCTTTTCAAATTTTAATTTTGAGTTCAATACAATGCAATTAACACTGATTACATTGACACCCCGAGAGTGTGGTGCAATACGAGTCTAAATCATACTAAGTTAGCACGCTTTAGGATTGTTTTGCAGTGACATCTCGGTCAATATATATTATCTAAGCGGGGCCTGGGGCAATGTTAAGCACCTCGTAAAAGTGTCAATGCACTTGTTAATTATATCAGGGATCGTATATACACGTTAATATAACAAATCCTGATTATAACTAGGTCAATCACACTTATATCTCATTGGTCGCCGTGATTGGCCTACTATTTGGTAACCAATCAAATACAAACTTTGGCTATACTGGCTGGAAATTGCAGTCAGGTAAATTTCTCCTATTTTCTGGCTTCAAAATTTTATTTTTTAGGCATGACGGGAGACATGCCGGGGTCTCATCCAAATATCAAGCTAACATAAGTGCTCTTTTGGACGGACCTTGATAAAATTCTCATCAAATCAAATCAAATCAAATCAAATCCTGATTATATGTAATTTAGAAAGTGACCGTAACATATATATAAATGCATTAAATTTGAAGATCTGTTTTAAACAAAATCATGAAATTTAAATCAGTTTGTATTTGGCTGTATCGGAATATTAAAACTGTGATAACATGTATATTTAAGTCTTTCTCATATGCATAGTTTAAACTGACACCTGAGAAATCTTACTAACACCTGTCAAAAGCTATTACAACAAATAGCAATCTTCAAGTTTACAATGACAATGACCGGTAAAGCTAAATGCCTAGTATGAAAAGAATTTAATTTTCTGACACATCTAATTCAAGTTGCATAAATGTTCATATATGGTAATTACCAATGATCAAGATTACGATAATGCATGCAAGGTAATAATGCTTTATAAACCGTGAAAACATAATTTCTTTACATATTTGAGATTGATCATTGCACGCCGCCTTTTTAGTATTTCTATATTTTATTTCATTATAATTCGCGTAATGTGTTCTTCGCTTTCCTGCTTGAATAGTCAATGTGCATTTAATCTTATATTTTGCATTTTACATAACATATTATCTTTCCGACATACGTTAACATACAAAAAAATAAACGCATAAAGTCGTCTGCTATGTGCATTCCTTCGTAAGATTTTTCCGAAGTTACGGAAATGATCGGAACTGCTCGGCAATTTCCGAGCGATATGAAAAAATGTGTATTAAATGAATTCAATTCGAAAACAGACAATCTAATTATTTTAGGAAATGTATAATATATATATATTTCAAAAGCTTAATCGTTGTGCTATATGAATCCGTTTGCACAGGTATAAAAACTTATTTCTGTGACTGGATATTTGACTTAGAAAATGATCATCTTCGCGCGTTTGTTCTTTATTTCATATAAAATACAAGTTACTTGCAAAAACACCCAAACAGACTAATTCATTTTCAAAATATTTTAAAGTCATTAATATATTTGTAAAGTCAAGATATTTAACTTTCCAAAACCGTTTGCACAGCGAATTTATCTTTTATAGTGTTTTCACAGTTTTAAAAAAGGTGAAAGTGTGTCCTTCTATGTTCTATATGATTGTTTAGCCGTGAGTGCGCTGTGGCGATGGTTCTAATTCTGCCATATGTTAACAAAATATTACCTTCTGACATGTTAGTAAAGTTGAATGCCAGTTCAAAGTTACTGGTTCAAATGACAACTGGGATTCAACTTCACACTTCATCTTCAAAGTCGCTTTCATTTGCAAATAGCAGACAAATTCCAATTCGTTAGATCTCGCGAACTGGCAACTGGCGAGTGGCAGCCAAATGCCAATTCGACTTGTATCTGAAATGCGAATGATAAGTGGATTGGCAACTTGAAGCCAGACGCCAATACTACGTCTGTCACGCAAGTGAAGTGGAACTGACCCTTGGAGGGTCGAGCTGGCTGCCACTTTCCTATTGAATCGGCAACTGACAGCAAACTTTACAGACACCCTTCTAGCTAAGTTCCTTAAAGGTCCCATTGATTGAAAATTTCACATGTTAATATTTTGTAAGCTATTTGTTAATTAAGTGCACTGAACCCAGTTGGGCGGAAATTTTCGACAAGAAACGTGTTTATTGGGACATAAATCACCAATACAAATTGGCCGGTATTTCACCGAAACGCAAATATTACGATCCTCGGCGACTTCCGTAAAATATCGGAAAAGTTTCCGTGTGACGTCACTTGCAGTACTCGGGAAAGATCCGTTACATTGATTATAGTAAACGAGCACGCAAAACTCCGTGTAAAAACACGATTAACTTAGAATTTATATTATTTTTGTAAATGGGAGGCGCTTGGTGTGTTCTGGGTGGATGCAGCAACAAATGGAGTGAGAGAAAAAGCCTACACCAGTAACCTTGGGACTCTAATATAAAAAATCAGTGACTAAGACAATAGGGACGAACCGCAGTCGCATGAAGTTTGGGCCCTGGAAAGTCATTCTTATAAAACACTCCGGCCCGACTATCAAGCATATATAATACGAATTATATGTTTTATGGTCGGCCCGTGGTGTTTAATATATAACTTTTCGGGTCCGAACTTCATTTGACTGTATGACGAACGTTTCAAAATTCTAGATTAGCAACTGCGTGAAACGGTCAAAGCGTTGAATGTCCGCTCAGTCGCTCATGCACGACAAGAAAAGACAGAAAATGTATTTTAAATTCGGCCTTTGTATAATGATCTCGATGTATTCAATTTAATTATTTTCTTTAGGAATAAGTTTAAGACTTAATTTGTTACAAACTTTTTCAATGTAGATTTCCCCAAGTGCAACTTTACTTGTATAACTTAAATCATGCCCAATTACATCATATACGAGGACATTAGGTTGAAACTTTTGTTACAAAATGTTTTTTATTACAAAATGTTATTATTATTTAAGACACATGTTTTTAAGATCTAGTCTTTATAAAAAAGCTGGCATTTATATTCAAAATCATTTAAATCACGGACCTATATAGGTCCGTGTTTAAATGAAATAATGTAGAACAAAGGCCCTTTACAGAATAAAACAGTTACTCTACTAGAAGTTTAACTTACATGGTGCGGAACACTCCAGTAATCCATAAAAGTTTCAAATCCTTAACAATATCTCGTTTTAACAACGTCGCCATGGTAAATAATTAGCGTAGATCTAACCATTGAAGGAATTACAGTTAATCTAGCCCAAGGGCATAAGTTACAACAAAGGATGCGATATGATTTGTTGTTAATTGGCGCCCCCCTGCCAGCAATCTAACTGGTCACACATTATTGCATATTGCACACTGGTCAATTGCATTTGATAATTACACAACAATATACAACAACAATATAGATTATTAACATGCAAAGTGCCCAATTAAAATTATGAAACCATTAATTATGTTTTAAAGTTTCAATCTTGAAAAACATAAATATTAACAACTTGGTAAAAAGCAATTCAGCAAAAGAAAGTTTCCATCAACCCTATTAATGTTCAGAAAGTGTATCATTTTGGTTGCCTATGACACATTTTATGAACTGGAATGAAATATTTTTCTTAAAGTGAAATTTGACTCGTATTTAGGTAGATATCGTGATTTTAATTATAATGAGTTTTCAAATAGATTTGCGTCAGAATTGTTTTTTTAACCAACAAAATCGTGTAAACTATTTTGATTTACATTCTTAATTCAATTGTATATCTAATTCTTAAAACTACCCACAAGAAAACGTGTCATGAAAAATCAAGCTCATCATTTTAGATATTGTAATTAGATCGGACATTTGTGTTCTCATTTTCATCATCACTGGAAATAATATCGTCCATATTTGTATAGTTTGTAAGTCACGTGCATGCGTACATTTAGATCGTTTCGATACATTTACATGGTACTTTTCTTACACATTTAAGAATGAAACACAGATTTCATTTTGATAGAAACAAACAGAAACAGAAGTTGGTGTCATTTGCATATAAAAAAACTCGACATAACTGTTGTATGTTTATACTTTAATCAAATAATTTTATAACATTACACGGACTTCGTTCTATACGTCACGGGCTCAACATATCCTCATCTCTACTCTCTGAAGATGCCTAATAAGATGAAATTATCGCTTTCGTTGTTGTTAGAGTACCTGTTATCCGCCACGATTGTACTGCTTATGACGTCACTCCAGGTTAGCGATTCCGAAACTGCCGCTCGTAGGTTTCCGGAAATATTATCGTCACTTTCCGTACAGGTGTGTTTTTTGAGAACTTTAGGGGCTTACGGACAGGTAACCACTCGGTATTTTTCGTTAAAAATTATCAAATTTGCATTTGCTGACGAATAATATTCAAATGTTAAAAAGAAAATTTTTCAGTCAATGGGACCTTTAAGAATTAAAAAGAAAAAGTCACATGTAAAATATTAACAAGAATCTGCTTTTATTTGATGTAGTGTTGTTGGATTTCATAAGAGCCAGTTAATAAAAATAAACTTTGACAAAGATCCTTAAAAATGAGACAAGTGGAGCATTTATTTTGATGTAGTGTTATATGTGTTAAAATGATATGGCAAAATATCTACCTAACATTTATATTAGGCACTAAATTGTAATTTCAGACCAAACTTTATGACAAAGCTAGTATTGCCATATTCATATATCTATTACACATTTTCTAGTATACATGTACTCGTAAACAGGTCGTATAGGCTACTTTCTGACATGACTTCACTCCCTTTTTTCCCATGCCCAATACCCTTTCAAACACCGGCTCCTGATCTCAAAAGCAGTTGTGTTCATTTACTAGTCATGCTTAACCACGTTTAAGGATTCTAGAACTAACAATTCTTTATCTACTGACCGGACACTGTATTAAACTAGATCACCATGCCCTTATGCCTTTACTTACTTACTTCAAATTATAAAAGAGTCTACCAACTAGTCACAATCCTCCTCCTCGTGATTTTGATCAGTTCTTGATCGAAGACCGTTTTAGGATCGGTGGGTGTCGGTCGTACGTCGTCCATACTATGATTAGCTTCAAACAACATCTCCTAAACCACATGACCAGTTTGAATTAAACTTCACATGGATATTCTTTGCATGAAGCTCTACCAATTTTTTTCAAACAATTAAAATCCATGCAGAACTCTGGTTTCCGTGGATGGTACTCGGAAGGAAAAACTAAGAAAAAAAATCTTCTTCTCAGAAACTGGAAGAACATGAGCTTAGATACTTCAAGAAAAAAAATCACATTTTAGTATTTTTGCTACTTTTTGGTAGTGTCAAATGATATCAGATGAAATGGGGGGGCAACGTTGCACTTAAACAAGGTTATATTTTCGACCGACTGACATAATTGAGGTTTTAGCACAGATATGGTAATTATGCTGTCGCCGGTCCAGTTTCTGTAAACATTATTATCACATGGTTAATTTGTGTTTGAGGCATTACATCTATAATCAAACCTAGCTGATGTCTTACTTCATGTAAATTCTGTTTTACAATGACTTGGTTAATAAGAGTAAAAATAAGGGTGCTGCTAGAGTGAAATCAAAGTTACATGACTTGACATTTCAGTGGTAAGTTAGGGGCCCAGTCGTCCGATCGCCACCAGGTTGAACGTTTCTCATAGTTCAAAAATTCATACTTCTGTGTTTAGCGAGTGTTGTCCTAATTTCACAGTGTTGTCACGCATAGTTAATCAAGGTTAACATTAGACAGTTTAGGCGCTCCATGATTGGAACATTCATACCTCTGTGTATAGGTCTAGTTGTTCATGGGTAATGTTTTTGGCGGTGTCGACGTATACCTTTCCTAATTTCCCATTGTGGCCATGCATATTTAATCAAGGGTTGACTACAATAGCTCAAGAGAATGTGGCTTTAAGAACATGGTTAAATATAGCATGTTTTTATCAGACGTGCTCAAATTTCTGGTCTGTTTTGTTCCATTCGAGATCTTGATGAAGACGTTGGGCACATACATGTTTAATCGCTGTTTTGTTGTGTTTCTCAAGAGATAGTGATTCCGGAGTGAAAGAAAGCTTAGAAATAGAATTTTCATTCTCCCGCTGTGGTCCGAATCCTATAATTGGTTTTGAGAGACATTCATCATCATCATCTTTGTTAATGGCTAACCGTCATAACTGACTATTATGGCCATGCGTGGGGCTTTAGAATTTTAAGTTAAGAGATTTGCCAATCTCTTATGTTACTCAATCCACCCATGAAGCGTTTTTTCAATGGATAAAAAAAGTGTCAAAAGCCTAGCTCATCATCTTTTTACGCTAAAACATACTTAAAGGTTTGGTTATGTAATTCAAAATCTAGAATGAACAAGGCCTGTCCCTTCACAAGTGACGAATGTCCCCCAAAAGCGGTGCCGTCACATCTGTGTCCTCTTTGGCATTTGCTCAATAAATGTACAATTATAAAATCCTCCATGACATCAAGTAACCATGCATACAATTTTCCATTTAAAAGTTTTAATAAACAATTTGACCTTTACCTATTATAGGTCATGACTTTCTATCAATAGTAACAAAATCCGCATGTGTTCTAGCTTTTGTTTTGACTAGTTTGATTTTAATAATACTTCGATGGGATGACAAGTTATGTCCGGACAACTTTTGACTGTATAGAGGAATCCATTACCTTTGAACTTCGAGTATGACCTTGACCTTATGAGGTAGGGAAAAATAGGCCTTGCACCCTACACGTGGTCTTGATGTGCTAGACATTTGGCCAAGTTAGGTTAAAATCCTTGGAAGCATGTACAAAGTTACCAGTCAAGATAACAATATGCTTATAAGCATATATACAGGAATCTAATTACCTTCAAACTATAAGTTGTGAAACCTTACTAGATACATAAGGACATGGTTTTTGCACGTTACCGTGCTTATGGCAACAAAATTTCAAAATTTTAATTTTTTTCAAATCCTTCGATGGATGGCATTAGCTATAGTCCCCGGCCACGACGTATAGGAAAGGAATCCATTACCTTCAAACTCCAGGCATGCCTTGACCTTTGAGGTCGGGATGTGGGTCTTGCACGCGAAACGTCGTCATTGATGCTAAAGATAATTGACAAAGCCAAAGTTATTTTAAAATTCTTTAATGCAAGACAAGTTTGCAGTACTACACGAATGAGTGCATATATGTACTTATTGTTTCGGAATACATTCCAGGTTTCAAAAACAAAATATTACCTTGACCATTATGAGCTATGGAAACGTGGGTCTTGCACGAGACACTCGTCTTGATGTGCAAGACATTGTAAGTTATTAAACATCCTTCAATGCAACTGACAGAGTTACAGTCCGGACACCATATTTGTACAGCTAAACACATTATTCAAAGGTTTGGTTATGTAATTAACACTCTAGAATGAAAAACAAACTTTAACAGGTTGTGCCTCGACATGGCCCGAGTTTTGGTAGGATTTGGACTTGATGGAAATCGTGTGCCACTTCACATGCCGTCAAGGTCAAAATTTGTTCATTCAAGAATAGTAGGGTTTCCCCGGTGTTGTATTCCTGCTGTCATTCGGCACACAATGAAACTTAGTAAAGATCTTACTATCATAAATTTTCTTCCAAAACTTTCGAATATGAATGAAGCTCGAAACTAGATGGTGCTAGAACGTAAACGTACAAATAATGTTCTGAAATATCTGTGACAAGGAAAGAATTCATATGACCCAATATTTTTTTTTTTTTTTTTTTTTTTAGTGGGGGTATACCTGTACACCTTTAGCTGTAAGCTTTTGTTGAAATTTTATTACAATATGTGTCTTTGTAAACATGGACACCATCACTTGTTTTATTTCATTTGTTAAGGAATGGAAAAGACATAGGTTTACATATTTCCTAGAAACAATAAAAGGTTGAAAAGTTGGCAAAGTTGTATCTTTGGTTAAGCACAGTCCAACCGGGTCCATAGTTGAACTTGACCGAGATATTATAGCTACAATGTATATTATACATTTTTCAAGAATTGTTTATAATGTGGCTTTTAAAGTGTTAACAAGGGCACATGGAGTAATTTTGTTAAATCAGACATACTTATTCGGGTTATACTGGTCCGATGATTTAGGCCTCACATTTGACTGAGAATTTGTACACATACATAGTGCTTCCGGGGGGGTGGGGAAATGGAGTAGAATTTTTCATTCTCACGCTGTGGTCGAAATCCTATAATCGGTTTTGAGGAACATTTTACAGCTAAACACATTATTCAAAGGTTTGGTTATGTAATTAAAATCTAGAATGAAAAACAAACTTTAACAGGTTGTGCCTCGACATGGCCCGAGTTTTGATAGGATTTTGCCCGTATTTGGACTTGATGGAAATCGTGTGCCACTTCACATGCCGTCAAGGTCAAAATTTGTTTATTCAAGAATAGTAGGGTTTCCCCGGTGTTGTATTCTGCTGTCATTCGGCACACAATGAAACTTAGTAAAGATCTTACTATCATAAATTTTCTTCATACTTTCGAATATGAATGAAGCTCAAAACTAGATGGTGCTAGAACATAAAACGTATCAAGTCTGATAATAGTTGAATTATAAATGAACACAAATTGTATGTGGATAAGAGATCCCAGTTGCTCACCTCGAGTTATCTGGTGATCCAAAACTGTGATTAATAGAAACTACAGAGAAACCGTTTGTGTGAAACGAATATTTTTTCAAAAGTTTTTCTGTTCACTGGGTATATATAAAGCATGTGCCCACGCTGGTTTTAGCACTGCTGTGTTCATAGCTGCATAAAAATAAAAAGTTTGGGTTTAGAAAGAACCCAAGCGCGTTTGATGTATTTATTCATGCCATGTTTTTTGTGATACCTACCTTCTTCAAAACTGACTTTAATCAGTGAGTGTGTTTGATTGGCTGGAATAATTATAGCGTTTTTGTACCACTAGCCGAACATTTGAAGCTGGAAAATTCACATTTCATCATTTCCTTTTAATTTTATTGGTTCTTATTTCATTCATTTATGTAGGATGCTCTTCTAAGTCATCCTTCGTTGAACACTCTATTTTAGCGCATGTCAAGTTTTTACGCATTTACTCACATGTAGAATTGAATTACTTCTTCTCATCAAGTAAATGTGCATTCGTTCGTGTAATGTTTTACTCACCGAAAGCTTGAAAACTAATGTATCCAGCATATTTGCTTATAACATTGATTTATAAAACTGTCGGTCATTAGTTAAATGTTGTTTTATCCAAGACCGCTACAATGAGAGATAAATACTTTTCAGTCTGCTGTTGGAGCTTAAGGTATATGTACATGGCTTTTACAAATAAAGCTTTCGGGACGATTTCTTTGAAAAGTTTGCAACTAAGACAGGAGATACGAGATATGCTGACAAAACAGTCGGATAGATCATAAGGTTGAAATGTGTACGAATATTTTAATTTGAGCTAGTTAATGAATAATGAAATCGTTGGATATGGAACGTTCAATGTGTATCTGTCTTGAACATGTCAGCATTACCAATATCATATGTTGGCCATATATACGTTCAACTAATTTGTGTTTAGTCCTATCACAAGATTTATCTTTAACACAGTCAGGTATGTGTTTCCTTCGCGTATAGTTTGAGTTACCCGCCCATTACACTAACATCATACTGTATGTATGTCTGCACGATTGGAACATGACAACTCTGAGTCTGACGAACTGCTTTTGATTGCTTGATTTTCTTCACACGTCTGGAGTTTTTCACAGACCTCAATCTCCGCGTCCCTATTTTGCAGAGTTGCCTCCCCTTTGCAACATTCCGTTGATGCACTAAAGACGGCGGCAGCTCCAATACACAATGCTGAAATAGGAAGTATTTCCTGGTTAGAGCAAGATACTCTTACTAAATATCATTGTGGGAATTTGACTTATTATAACTCCAAATGTTAATGACTTGCCTCTTGAATTGAATTCTGAAACTGATATGTATGCTGATGATACGACGTTGCATAATAAGGGTAAAAATTTAAATGACATTCAACTTAAACTACAGACTGATCTTATAACAACACAAAGCTGGTGTAAGAAAAACAATATGGCAATAAACCCTGTCAAAACTACATGTATGACTATAGGTTCCAGACAAAAGCTAGCTGGCATGAATGATCTGAAACTGTATGTCGAAAATACTAGTATAATTCATGTTGATTCACAAAAACTATTAGGAATTCATATTGATAAAAGTTTAACATGGAAAACACACATAGATAAAACTTGCACGAAACTGGTTTCAAAATTATTTCTTTTAAAAAGAATTCAGCATTTCCTTACCCATGAGATGAAACAGTTATTTTACAACGCCTATATTGCACCTACATTTGATTATGGATGTTTAACATGGCACACAGCTAACATGACCGATGTAAATAGAATTACTAAACTGCAAAAACGATCAGCTAGAGTTATACTAAATGTCAACAAATTTACACGATCGTCTGAGATGTTCAATAACCTTAAATGGCTTTCTTTTCCCAGCAGATGCAAATATTTTACTGGCATATTAGTTTATAAAGCTCTTCATAATTTGACACCTTCATATATCAAAGATCTAATTATATTCTCAAATACAGCCTATGAATTGCGGTCAAAATCCAGGAAAGATATCACACACAAAACACCTAACACAAATTATCTCAAGAAGACATTTAGTTACTCTAGTATGGAAATTTGGAACCAAATACCTGTTGATATAAGACTTTTATCAAATGTCAGTGCGTTCAAATATAGCCTAAGAGCATTTCTGCTTAAGACTGATAAATTGTAAATACTTTTTTGCAACCTACTCTATATTGTAAGTGAAACATAATCTTTTATGTCTGTCATTATTTCTATATCTTAATGTAATATGTATGCATATTACGATAGTCTTATTCATATTGTGTTGTTTATACTTGTTTGAATTTGTTTTAAAATTGTTAAGAAGGCCTCATTGTATATAAGATTTATCACCTATTAATGTACTGCACTTAATATTTGTTATGTCTTAATGAGTTACCTTCTGAAAATAAAGAGATTATTATTATTATTAAACTTACAACCTTTTAGTTACTGCTTACTTGCACAATAAACTAAACAGATGTAAGAAACAATTTGTACTGAAAATTAATATAATATAACAATGTTGGTCTTTGTGTCTTTACTAAATTATCTTGTAGATCAAACGTCAGTGTTTCAAGGCCGGTGCGTTTGTGAAGTCTGATAACTAGTTTTTCCACCAGAGATAATCCGAATGAAGTAGTTTAATGGTGTACGGTTTATCTGTATTCATTTATTGTCCCAGGACAGGACAGGTCACAGGCTAAGTTGAACTCTAATGGGATAAAGGAAAACACACAGATTTTAATGAAAACAAGCCATTTAATAAAATGCCAGGGTGGCGGTTTCTCTTTTTGGCGGCTTTTTGCCACCTAGTAATGGGGGCGGTTTTTTGCCACAGCTATTAGTTGATCGTTACAACAGAGGCTCTGAATGATTGCACGTTTCCATCAGTGTTTCACATTTCCCACAAACTATTTGAAATTTCCTTACCGGCTATAAGTATTGAATGTTCATAAGTTGCTCCTCTGTCTACAATAAAACCTAAAACAAAAACATAATATACATTGTACATGTAGCTGAGAACAGGTACTTATTAAAATAAAAACTTCAAAACTGAACTTGCGCAATTTTAAAGTCTGAAAAGCTAATCCCAGCTTATAGCAAAAAGGTATAAATGAGACACTTTACGTCGTGTTACGAATACAGTATACCACATGGTCAAAGTTTTACCACAAACGAGTTAAAGGCGTTATTCTGTACATGTATATTTATGTTTAAATACACGCCTTTGGTATTCATTCTTCTACAATCTTTTTGAAGTTAAGATATAAATGTACACTAAATAATCCCCTTAAAATAGGGTTAAAAGAAGAGATAACCCTTTACTTTTTTTGGCAGGAATAGTTAGATAGCGACGCACACATTGCATATCATGATCAGGTTGCACGCCCGTGTAGTCTGATCATGATTATGCAGGTGACAATCAGAACACCACTCGACTTTTTCCGTAGAAATAACGATGTTATTCCGAGTGATGTTCCGATTGATGCTTGCTGCTCAGTTAAACAATTTCAGTAAGTTCATGAATCTGTCTAAATGAACGATGAACAAGGTTAAATTACGCATGTTTTGTCAATTTCAGCTTGAATAAACAGGTGCGAAATTAGCTTATTTTATATGCGAAGATCGAACGATTAAAATTCGTTTTAATGTTCATTGAGCATACATTTTCATTTGATTGTTGTAGTTTTTCATACGGCAGAAAAAGTGTCAAGCGCTATATCAGCCGACAATCGATAAGTATTGGGAATTAGAAGTTAACGGAAAAAACTACGGTTCGGTAGTATTCGTAAATATATAACAATAAAAACAATAATAATACGGACAGGTAAATAACGGACAGGGTCATAAATCATTGATTATCGATTGTACTTGATTATTGCCTACGGGAGATATTGAACTTGACGTGTTACTTTTGTGCGTAAAGGGGATAATCTTCTGCTTAAACTATACCATTTCTACCAGAAGATAAGCAACATTCAACATTATCATTCACATTACCCGCAATTAATAATAATAATAATAATAATGATAATAAAGATAGAAATAATGATAACACTAATAATAATGATTTAACTAGAGAACACTTCTTCATTACAGTCACATGCTCTGTCATTAATGAATCTAATGTAAAATAACGGATGTTGAAAATAGAATTCATTGGAAGTAATTGTAGACAATAGTCACAGACTAATCCAAAAGCTACAACTAGCGTGAATTTTGACATGATAATAGGAATGAATCTAGTGTGCACTTGATTTTTCTTATTCGGCTGATCCAATGTTGGCTCGTGAGAATTGTTGAAAATTGTAGACCTGCAATTTTCAAGTACAGACGCACACGGCAAAAATGTTGCAAAAGCATGGTGTGCTTTTAAAACGTAAATAGGCGTCCGCGTTAAATAGTGTGTCGACTTTTTTTATTTCCCAATTAGTTATTCCTGATCTGATCAAAACTGACATTTGATTTCTGTAGTTTTTTTTAAGTTGAGAAATAGCACCGTTTCCTTTTCAGAATATCAATAGATTTTACATCTCTAGTAAACGCTTGATGTTGAATGTCGTAAAAAGAATGTGGTTTTTCAGTTTCAAACCATATGGTCAAATATATTTTTCCTTCAAAATTACAGCTGGATTGTAACATTGTCCACATTGCTTGAAATTATAATTAACATTTTAGAAGAAATAAGGATTTAATTTGGAAAAAACTTTTCCATTTCTGCAGTAGAATAATACCTGTTAAATTTAACAGATGGTGTCATTTAATACTCTGCACACCGATTGCGTGTTTTTTTCTTCTCTTTTTGTTAATGTAATAATTAGTTTATTTCTTCAGGGTGAAATGAAAGACAAAAGATTCGAGGGATAAGACAACCTGCTTTTATCTGTGTATTTTGAATCTGGAAGAAACTCTATGTTGACACCTATAAAATGACACTAATTTCAGCGGAGCGAATGCTTGCCTTTCACTCGAGACAAAGAAAAATGTGAAACAAAATGAAATATCCCGTGCAAGTGCTTCGAAATAAAAATACATGCGTAGTGAATCTTTTATGTGTTGCAAATTAACATCAAAAGCTAAATAATATTATTGATAATTATACTGAAAATTTCATGGATCTTCGCTATAAAGACGATATCATGTATATCCGGTTTCAATGAAAGGTTTTACCTTTTTATGAACAAAAACTGAAGATTCTCACCCAGTTTATATTTTAATGTAAAACAAAACCCAATATACAACGTTTTAAAGATCATGATAAATGTTGTACGTAATGTCCGGCCATAAAACTTATCAGTTAGATAAATCATTCGGAAGTGTTCGGCCAGCATTACGGAAGCAACCGAGGTCCGATCGTAAAAATAAGATTATATACCTGTTAAACAAAACCTTAAAAAAAAAGACCATTCTCTTTCTTTATTTTTATATAAAATATATCACTTAAATGTAGAATGATTGTTTTATTCAATCCCGTTTGTGATTCTAAAATAAGTGTTATAGTTTTTTAACGAATTGAAGATAAACTGCAAAATTTACACTTACAATTGTCACATTTTGGGCGTTTTACTATATATTATATAGTAAAACGATGGGTAGAGTTTTTAAGCTAAAAAAAGACCAAACAAATAAAGTCTCAGAAGAATAAAAAAAAAAATATTCATTAAAAAGGGAAAATGTTATATTTTATCATCCCGTTTGTGATTTTAAAATAACTTTATCAGTTAAAATGTTCTCGCAAGTTAATGACAGCGCTCCAGTATAAACCTATAGTAAATTTGTGGCGTGTATTGGCCCTGGCTGTGACACTTTTTCTGCCACATGACAATGTTATTATTCCCACAAACTAAATAACTTTTGCTAATTGCATGTTTGTGAAAACAAAAACAATGCAACATCAAAACAAAACAAAAGAACACCTAATCTGTCACACGAATTTGTTTTATGATAATTCATTTTAGCTCGATTGTGAAGAAAGCTTGTAGCTAATCAAGTCACTCTCGAGGCCGCTTCCTGGAAAAACCAGTACAAGTGTCATATGAGGAGATAAAGTCGTGACTCCGGTGATACTCAAACCCCAACCTCTGGGATGAACTGCAGACACCTTATCCTCTACACCACCGCTCCACATGACTTTGATGTCCGATTCTTGTCAAAAATCGTTTTTAACATGTTTGCAATGTTATTTATAGGTATGATCACGAAAAGAACTTATACACAGAGCCTTGAGCTATGTGTTGTTTCTTCGGAACTCACAAAATCTCATTATAACAATTATAAACATATTAAGTGATGCATTCATCAAAGCTTACCCGCTAGAACTGGTCCCACGATAGAGCCTATTCCTCCGGCAAAATACTGGAGCCCAATCGCCGCTGATACATAGTTTATTCCAACAAACTTCAAAGTGACAGCCATTATGATAACATACGGGCACCCAAAGAACAAACCCAGCGCAACCATGTATACCACGTGACCAGCGAAATATTTAGCTACAAACGGAAACAAAAACGAAGCTATTGCGACGATAGCCATTGCACCGGAATATAAAACCGTGTTGTTTATACGATTAAGGTTTGTAACGATGCCTGTTAGTATCCGACCAAAAATGGTTATAAGTCCAGATAGTGAAACTAGGAAAGCAGCCTGTAGCGGGGTAAAACCCTTGATAACGATGAAGTTTGGTAGATGCTGGTAAATAAGTTGAATGCCTAGACAATAGCAAAACATGCACATGCTCAACAATATAACGGAACGTCTTGATAACACTTTGAAATAAGGCCGAAATGCTTCTAAAAGGTTATTTTTCCTGCCGGACAGTTCAATCCTACGCTGTCTTTGTGTCCACATTTCTAACTGACTTGGAAAACAAAGAGTGCCAAACATGACAATGTTTGCCATCATTGCGGCAATAATTATAAAGAATCCCGAGACGCCGTAATAGTCACGTGATAATTGTAAAATCGGGGCTAAAACGAACAAGCCCGCCCCGACACCAGAAACAGCTAAGCCGACAGCAAAATACCGACGTTTTCTAAAGTTTAGACCAACCGCAATGAGAGCAGCTGTGTAACCAAGGGCACCGCCGGTCCCTGAAAGACAAAAAATATTTAAACTAACATTCATTTTCTTCTTAAAACTTGGATACAGCAAACTACTTAATTACACATTTATTCAGATCGTCCATCCTTTATAATGAATTATGAACATAACTACAATTGGTTTAAGAAGTATGCGTAAACGCTATTTTATGTAAATAAGGCAAGTGTAGGAAAACACGTCATTTTTCATTCGCACTCAGCTTATACGTTTCCTTTTTTTCGATAAGCAATCTAATAACAAAATAGAAGTCATCAGCAATTAAAATTAATACTGCTTAAGGCAAATCATCTTAAGTTAGTGTGTTTTTGCATTTTACCAAGATTAGTCTGTATACATGAGAAGGCGCTAAATGTGATGTTTTTAATGTAAACATAGTGTCCATATTCAAATAGCGAATGTACGTCACCATGCTAGTGTGACACAACAACTTTTCTTCTAACCCTACGGCAGTCAACCGTAATTTACCATCGTGCAAACGCGGTAATCTCCGGAATTGTCCGTAATATCAACCTCAAGTGCGGGTCCGAGAATACACTTACTTACATGTACATGTAATGTGGTTTGTTAGTTAACCGTCCATTTACTCGCATGACTTGCATGCCCAACGCCCGTTTCCGATATCGGGGTCGGCGCAGTATAAATCCTTCTTAAATTCACAACATGAACTTTTTTTTGGATATTTTTTCTTTTTTAGTTATAAAATTGAAAAAACATGAAAAATAATGCCAATCTACAAGATATGAAAACTGTATCTTCATTTTCCTTGATTTTATCAAACTGGACAGTTACTTGAAAATATAAACAAGAGCTATCAGTAGGACAGCGCGCTCGACTTTTTTAGTGCTTGCCAATAAAACAAAACTTTGACAGTTAAGGGGACACAAAACTTTAACTAGGAATTTCTAAGTAGAAATCAAGAAACATTTTCACAGAGTTATCTTCTCTTGCTTACAGATAGGTCTCATGATGGTACATAAGTACTCCAACTTTCAAAGTAATATCTCAAATGGTTAAGTCAACAAGTGGACAAGAATGAAAATTTTAACTGAGTTTCTAAGTCAAAAAGGGCCATAATTCATATAAAATCCTTGACAGAATTACCTTCTCCTGCCCATGTTTTGGGATCATGATGGTAGGCAAGTATTCCAACTTTCAAAGTAATATCTCGAACAGTTTAGTCAAAAAGTGGACTGGTACGAAAAACTTAACCAAGATTCTAAGTCGATAAAGGGCCTTAATTTTTAAAACAAATCCCTGACAGAGTTACCTTCTCTTGCCTACAGATGGGGGTTATGATGTAAACAAGCATTCAAAGTTTCAAAGCAATATCTCAAA
Organism: Saxidomus purpurata; assembly: GCA_022818135.1. NCBI lineage: Eukaryota > Metazoa > Mollusca > Bivalvia > Venerida > Veneridae > Saxidomus > Saxidomus purpurata. Next base: position 16,960,105 of record JAFMSR010000014.1, read on the forward strand.
GGGTTAAGGCAATAAGTGGATTTTACCCATATTCAATGTATTTTCTAAGTAAAAAGGGGCATAATTCTGTTCAAAACCTTGACAGAGTTATGTACTCTTGTCTGTTGATGTAGGTCATGATGGTAAACAAGTATGGTTAGTTTCAAAGCAATACCTCCAATGGTTTTGAAATAAAGTGAGGTGGTACGAAAAACTTAACCAAGCTCAATACACTTTCTAAGTCAAAAAGGGCCATAATTCTGTCAAAAACCTTGACAGAGTTATGTACTCTTGTCTGTAGATGGAGGTTATGATGGTAAACAAGTATGGTAAGTTTCAAAGCCATACCTCTAATACTTTTGAAATAAAGTGGGGTGGTACGAAAAACTTAACCAAGGTGTGACACCAACGCCGACGCCGGGGCGAGTAGGATAGCTCCCCTTTTCATAGAAAAGTCGAGCTAAAAATGACCGTGCTCATTTTTAAAAGTTGAATATCTCAAAAAGTAGACGGTAAAACATTTGCATTTTTTCTTATATTTCAATTCATTTATTACTAGTAGAAGTTTTATAATCAATAGTGATGGCCCTACTCTAAATCTTTTGCTACAGTCGTGTATATGTACATGTGTGAAATGTCTCGTGGCAAAATTAGGCAAATTGTTTACACTAGGGTTTGGCATTATTGCAAAATATTTGTTACACATGTTAAGCTTGTATTATTATATTACATGTTTTGTAATTCTACGTTGCTTATAATATTTTTTTGGAACATAGAAAAAAATAAATGTAAATAAATATGCCTATTTAACTAAAAACTGCGTATTTTTACAATCGTAGTATCGTATGGACCTTCCGGGCCGCCGCTGTTAGAGGTCAATGTTTCGGTTCGTGATGAGATTCTCAGGTAAAGACTCACATCACTTTTACAATTAGCCGGGGGCCTGCCATTTCTACTTCAGAGGCAATGATATTCTGATGAAGAATGTTATTAAGAATAATTTACCTGCTACAATGCCGTAGGTAAATATAGTCACATAGATGTTTGTAACGAAGGCTGTGGCAAAGTATCCAGCGGCAAGCAACACTCCCGAGAGGACAATGGCGGTTCTACAACTGAAACGATCCACAACTGCACTTGATAGTGGACCTGAATAGTGAGTGGTAGTTATATGAATTAAAAGCTGCGATTTAATGGCGTTCCTCACCTGAAATAGTACGTGGCAGTATACTGGTAGGATAGTTTTATATGATAAAGTTGTACGGAACGCAAAATCTACATAAACGTTACTAATTAGTTTTTAAAGAACTAAATTAAAGACATAAATTAATGCGCGCAACAATTAAATGTACAGAGAAGTGTTCTTGCCCAGCAGGTGTAAATAAGGGATTTCTCATATTTAATTACAACTCTCTATTCAAAATACTGCAAATACTTATATTTAGAGATCTTTACATTTTTGATAAAGAGAGGGTACATTATTTAAGAAATAATATGTATCCATGTTTGGTTCATCGTAGAATAACCCATGTAGGAGTTTTCATGCGCAAGAATATACCACGGAGGCCGAACGCATAAGAACGACAAACGAGGGTTATTCTATCATAAACCAATTGTATCACTTTAAGTTGAGATATTTTCCATATCCAGTTAAAACAAACAAATTTTCTTTTTATTTTATGCTAAATATTAAAACAAAAGCAAAATTATGTACATTTGTATATGCATTACTTAAAAAAGTAGTTCCGGCATACCTATATCACCCACTCTGTGTCTGATATGAAATCTATATCATCAGTCTATATTTCACTGATATAACACAGTGTTTCATAAGTAAGCATAAAATAAAATTCCAGATTTAAGATTTGGTTGTAGTAAAGGACCTTTAAATGCAGAGTGCAGTGACAGAAGTCTCTATAAGAAATATCTCTAATTGAATTAATCTACATCTCTATTTCAAATAATACACACTCTGTAACTACAGTTTCCTGTATTTAAAATTTATTTAGAAATATCTTTTATATAAATAGAGAACTCTGTATTGATTTGTTTAGATCTCTAATTAATGGCTTTTATGTAGATTTGGCCATATCGTTCCATAAGGGTGTCTTGATTTTCGTAAGTGATTTGATTTTCATAAAGGTTTCGCAAATATTACACTTAAATATTTTAGTATGTTTCTGTAACCATCTTCGGAGGGTATTTTTAATTTTGACATTCAATTAGATTCCCGTTTAAATCACTTGAAATATTTTTTTGGATAAAACCAGTAGGTGTAACATCATTATGTTCGTTCAACCTTTAAATACGCCATATTTAAAAGGTAGCATTAAATCAGATCAATAAAACGTGTATAAAAAACATATGACAACTATGACCGATATAAATGCAATGTGCATGATACACTGCAAACTTTGTTTTATATTACAACTATTACAACAAAAAATAGAGTCGTCGCATTCTTTATCACGGAATTATTTCGAATTGTGCTGTGTCAAAATTCCTGTTTATCTCAAAGTCCTTTGCTAGTACCGCAAATGTATTTGAAACAAATGTTGACTGTTTAATTCGAATTCCGTTTAAGTCGAACGTTTTCTACTAGTCATCACCTACTTCGACTACTAGGTACCGATTTAAGGTAAAACAAGCAATTTAATAATATACATGACATTCTAAGCCAAAAGTCAGTTTTAATCAAACGAACTAGTTGTGAAAATAGTACAATATCTATTTACTCAAATAAAACAGCTACTTGCCGGCCTGGTGCACAAAAATACAAACAAAGAGCTAAGAAAGCATGTTTGCAACAAATTTAAGAGTTACAGTAACGTACGTAAAGATAAAAAAATACTTTTTTTAAAACTATTACCTCCGAGTGACATCACTGCAGTATTCACGGCACCTGGCCATGATGTCACTGATACACTTTTTCCATACCTTTGTAGAAGAACTGACTGAATGATTCCTACAGAATAAAGCGATGTGCCTAGTAAACAGAACGTTCCGAATGAAGCAAAAACAATAACCCATGCCCATCCTGTGTCCAGATCTGTGAAATCATCCGAAGACTGTTCTAGTACTTTTTCTGCTTCATCTGACTGTCTCAGAGCCTCGGTTTCATATTTGGCATTTTCCTTACTGCTAAATTTCTTCATTTTGAAAATGCCTCCCAAGCCTTTAAGGCATTTAGATTAAATGCATGATTTAAAATAAACAGACGGTTAAATCCAATAGACGCATTGCTAAGCTGTTACGCATCTCAGACACACACACTCAAATATTATTACAACATCCATATCGAAAAGTATCCGAATTTTGTGTTATATATGAATTAAACCATACCGTCACGTATTCCGTTGACTGAAGCCTCGTGATCAATCGTTGTACTGAATATTGATTGTACGTAGTTTTCATTTAACCATTTCTGCAGTTGTTTTTGCCATACTTTTGTTACCGCCTGCCGGCTTTATGTTAGTTGTTCTTTGATCGTGTAATAAACTAATAAACAGCCACTTGAATATATATTTTATTCCTCTATGTTAGTATTACATGTTTCTCATTTACTCGGCGCCAAAACCACATATACGCCGAATTAATTATAAATCTGCTAGACATAGCTACTTAAAATGTTTTCTGTTTTATGACTGAACGGTGTCTGTACTTGAATTCAACAGTAAGTTCAGAGGAGGACGTATTAGGCGTCAGTAAAAGTTGTTGCACTTTATAGATCTATCATGATTTAAGCAATCAACACTTTGTCAAGATTAGTTATATAGTACATATTCCAAACTTTTGTATAAATGGCATTGCACCAACTCCGTGACCTTCAAACGGTGTGTATTTAGTGCATTTGTATTATGTTATACAATAACTCGACTTGCTTTATTGAATTTCTTCGATTTCTTTCTACTAAAGGTTACAAGTCAAATGTTTGAACGCCGCCAAATGTAGTGGGGGTTGCGATAATTAGTAATGTTGGATTTAATGTATGGTGATTAACCAAACCTAATCTTTTTGCACTCTAATTTTGTATAAGGCTGACCATTTGTTAATGTTTAATGCTAAAAAAGGATGATTCTACGTCAAGTCTATAGGCATTGTTTCCTCTGTATGGAAATTGGCTGCTGTCACATTATTGAATTACAAATCATTGAAATAATATTTTTTTATTTTTCCTAAGTCTAGAATTCTAACATATAAATTTGCTTCAATTTATATTATTCTTGTACGAAAGAAAAATTATTTCCAAGATATAAATTAATTTGTTCCCCACTATATAAAATAAATAAAGTTAATTCCACTCCGGCGAGGTTTCGATCTCTGATCTCCCGCGTGCCAAGCGGGGATACTAGTGCTGCAACATGATGAGCAAATGAGGCCTATTTCTAGAGGTAACCGGGGCACCCAATACCACATTTTGTATTATATATCAAAATGACCCCTAGGGTCTGTAGTTTCTGAAACTGCTTGTTGCAGTTGCCAAATCCGTGCCGCAACATGAATATCAGGGTGTAATTTACGTTACCCCTAAAATCTAAAAACAAAAGAAAATAAGTTCACACTGAGTTATTACTCTTGTAACGCATGTTATATTTGCATTGACATCATATTTGATAATAACAATCTGTGTACATAAATTCTACCCATTCAAATTCTGTGTTTGACCATAGTAATACATACGAGTACTATGTACTTTACATGACCTTACGTTACAAAATATTGTAATGTAGATTTTAGCATTTGTTATGATAAAGTTTGATTATTGGTACAGATCAATGAAAAAATCAACTAAGTCACACATTTTCTTTCTAATGAACACAGATTAGAATACACATAACATGTAATTTACGCTATATCCATGTAATAATACGTTACTTTACATTTGATATTTGACATTTGCGAAATGATTAACTCCAACACATGTTATGAAGTGAATAAATCTGACATATGGAGCAGTGTACTTTACGTTACGTTACGTTACTTTACGTTACTATAAGATAGAAGTGCACTATACAATAGCCTTAACTATTGAGGTGCAAAGTGCATATTTTCTCATTTAAAATGTTTTTTGTAATCTTTATAGTAGTTAAGATAAGAATTGAAACAAATGCATTTCACATAATCTTTCAGCTCAACATAGATCTAAATTATAAATACATCTTACATGTACATTTAGTACAGCAGATATATGACGGTTTACTATGTTACCATCACAAATTTTAAGATACAAGTACATTGTAAATTATTCAAACAGGTTCTAAAACATTAAAGACTCCCACATTCATCACAAAGGTCAATCCATGTCATTTCCTATGGTTTGTTACACTGTCATCATCAGTCAGATCTTCCTGTGTAATTTACATGACTCTTCATTACTAAATCAATAAAATAGATAGTTTATACTGTAGTTGGTATATTGGTATGTATGTTCATTTAATGACAAATCATAAAATGCTGACATGTGTTTGAAGTTGCTTACACCCAACTTAATTTGAGAAAAGGATGTGTCAAGAAGCACTGAAATTTACATTACTTTACGTTATATAATATATAAAAGGTAAAGATTTATGAAATAAATTGTAAGTGTCTGGCAAGAATATGCTAATTTCGAGTTACTGCATAAGAAAGAGTATCGGTTCGAAGCTGACGTTTTGCACACTGATTGTAGTTTATACTTTGTTGCTAGCCATATGCAATATTGAAAAACAAGATGATTTTGGTTATAGACGTTTAACCGTCAAATGAATAGAACATATATACAATTGAAAAATAAACAAATGATCATTTTGTTGATATTTCGTTGTTTTTTTTCATGATAAATGAGCATTCAGTGGGATATATAAGTTAGAAGATTACTAGTTAAAATATGAATATCTTAATGCCAGCAAATAAAAAGAAAATAATGAAAAATCAACACTTATGCACAATCTTTTATTAATATCTAATTTTTTCAATTTAGATCGAGTAACGTAACTTACATAACTCTACTGAAGCTTTCTGCAGAACAAAATGCTAACCATTTTGAATAAATGCTAACCATTTTGAATATGCAAGGCCATAATTCAAACCTGTGAATAAAGACATATGTGTGGTTAACATGTATCAGTGTGTACCTGTAGCTTCATTTTATCAGTGTTTAAGTGCACTCAAATGAATGGTTCCTTTTAAGTGACTATTTCCTTTGTGTTCTTATTCCACCTAGAATAAGTACCTTGATAAGGAGCACATTGATCGGTGAAGATTTTACTATCCCACAACATTTTATAACACGGATTATATAATATTTAGGTGAATGTATAACATTGTAGCTTTACTACTGCATTAGATTTGAAAGAGTTACGAATCAAAACGTTTATTTAGGTCCGTGATTAAAAGTAGTATCTTGTAGTTTACTTTACACAGAAATGTACAATAAAATTTATTAAAATCTGGATTATCAAATGTATCAATGCCTGTATTGTTTAAGAAATAATCTATGTCTTGGGGTGCTTTATCGAAATTGAAGCATTCAATTGAAAGCTTCAATTTCGATAAAGCACTCCAAGACATAGATTATTTCGATTCTTAGAAGCCGATTGTTTAAAACAACTTCGGACCTTTTTTCAGATCGGCGGTAATGTGTAAAACAGCATAAATAGTAGCTGTTGGAATTCACTCCCCTATTCGGGCAATCATTCAAGATATCAAACGTAACTATATTATACAAACAATGTTTGTAGTTTAATCATCTAATACATAAAATATAAAAAGAAATACCTGACTGACACTATGCAGAAGACGTCAGATTCAGAACCTAACAAAGCAGCCAATCGATTTAAATGCGTACCGTTAATTTGGACTGTACAACGATTTAACGTGGAGTAATGACGTCAGTGTGATGACGTAAACGTTTTCATTCATAGTTTTGTCTCCCGGAATCAAAACATAGCATGACTGTTAATACTGAATTTCTTGGCCATTTTAAGGAAAACAAGGTGAGGGTATTCTAAAGGCTTCCTTGACGCAATCAACAATAATATTTAGGTTCTTAAACAAATCTTTTTCATGCGACTGATGTATTTATACTGATATTATTTCCATTTCTATATTTTATTTTTGCGCGGGAGTAAATTAGAAAAGTCGGAAGGAGCTACTTCCATGTCCGAAACTCCGCCTACTTTTCCGAGTGCTTTAATCATATTAATGCACTCGAATTGACTATAGAAATATACCGTAGGCATATTAGAATTACAGATAATGAATTCCAGGAATTTTATTTTTGAACTGAAACTGAAACGAGTCACATGTTCTGCTGCGCTTAATTTGTTAAATTACTTTTGCTTTCATAAGTTTTCATATAGTAACATAATATACACTGCAAAGTACGACTGTCGGTTAAATGAATAAAGTGTTTAACATTAAATGTGCATTTAATGCACTGCTTTGATAAATTCAGTGGTACATACTTTAGTTTAATGCTTACTGTATATATCAATGTTTAATTCTTATCACTACTTGTAACGTAATGTTAAAATACTTTGAAATTAAGTATGCAGTAAGTTTAAAATAATGGGAGATGTACTTCTTTTCATTAACACAACGTGAAGAAGTCACTTAAATTGCACGATAATAATGAGAAGAAATGTACTTTGTATAAATATACTTCGACTAGATGATATAAATTCAAAAAAGTTACATATAACGGTACTGTGAACCTGATGTATTAAGTAATCAGCATTTAGCGTAACAGTATATAACTTCGGTAAAGTATGATGTATAGTACTGTATCGTAAAGTAATGTAAATTATATGTGTTTCACATTCAATTAATGAAATATGTTTAGCATTTGTCAAATGTAATGGATCAAGTGTGGTTTCAGAGAAGGCTACGTTAAAAATATTTGACACACTCGTATATATTATGGTATTATGTCAATATCTGTACTAAACAAAGATGTAATCAAATTAGTCACACATAATATTCCTAATGAACATGGGTTTTAATCCTTATTGTCTGTACATTGTATTATATCATTAATAAAAGTGTTACTTTTTACCTCCAAAAGTCATGGGAAATCACAAAGTGTTCAGTTCAAAGAAAATGTTGATCCATTAAATTTGACAAATCCTAAACATATTTACTCATTGAGTGTGACACATATATTATTTAAATTACTTTACGATACTTTAAGATTGAAGGTGTACTTTACTTTTTAATATTAAGTCATAAGTAGTTTCTTATTTTCTATGTTCATGTTGCTTGCATATTTGTAGCCACTAGCCAGTGAATGAAATTGTATATATTACGTTACCACTTATATATAATACCCGGGTATATTATGGCATATGACATTGAGATACATACAAATACAAAAACATCTTGATATTATATAATCTGTGTTAGGCCTAAAAAGTAGTCTGTTTCTTCCATAAATATAACATCAAAGACCTTGTTATAGCTGAATACTGTTATGGGTACTCATCAAACTACAAAATCACACTAAAAGATTTTTTTTTTTAAAATTACCTACCTACGACCCATCTTTTTTCAGCATGTTACAGGAAACAGAAATATTTTTTAGGCCTTATAAAAGGTTGTGGGATAGTAAAAGTCTTCCTCAATTAATGTGCTCCTTAACGAGGTACTAATTCTAGGTGGAATAAGAACACAAAGGAAAAAGTCACTTAAAAGGGAACCTTTCATTTTATTGTGTGACGAAATGAATCTACAGGTACACACTGAAACAATTTAACCATACATATGTCTTTATTCACAGGTTTAAGTAACACATCAAATTACAAAATCACACTAAAAATTTTTTTAAAAGAAATTACCTACCTACCGACCCATCTTTTTTCAGCATTTAACAGGAAACAGAAATATTTTTTAGGCCTTATAAAAGGTTTTGGATAGTAAAATTCTTCACCAATCAATGTTCTCCTTAACAAGGTACTTATTCTAGGTGGAATAAGAACACAAAGGAAATAGTCCTTTAAAAGGAACCATTCATTTGAGTGCACTTAAACACTGATAAAATGAAGTTACAGGTACACACTGATACATGTTAACCACACATATGTCTTTATTCACAGGTTTGAATTATGACCTTGCATATTCAAAATGGTTAGCATTTTGTTCTGCAAAAAGCTTCAGTAGAGTTATGTAAGTTACGTTACTCGATATAAATTGATGAATAAAATAGAAAAAACTTAGGATAATATTAATAAAAGATTGTGCATAAGTGTTGATTTTTCATTATTTTCTTTTATTTGCTGGCATTAAGATATTCATATTTTAACTAGTAATCTTCTAACTTATATATCTCACTGAATGCTCATTTATCATGAAAAAACGAAATATCAACAAAATGATCATTTGTTTATATTTCAATTGTATTTATGTTCTATTCATTTGACGGTTAAACGTCTACAACCAAAATCATCTTGTTTTTCAATATTGCATATGGCTAGCAACAAAGTATAAACTACAATCAGTGTGCAAAACTCCAACCGTCAGTTTTGAACCGATACTCTTTCTTATGCAGTAACTCGAAATTAGCATATTCTTGCCAGACACTTACAATTTATTTCATAAATATTTACCTTTTATTTATAATATAACGTAAAGTAATGTAAATTTCAGTGCTTCTTGACACATCCTTTTCTCAAATTAAGTTGGGTGTAAGCAACTTCAAACACATGTCAGCATTTTGTGATTTGTCATTAAATGAACATACATACCAATATATAAACTACAGTATAAACTATCTATTTTATTGATTTAGTAATGAAGAGTCATGTAAATTACACAGGAAGATCTGACTGATGATGACAGTGTAACAAACCATAGGAAATGACATGGATTGACCTTTGTGATGAATGTGGGAGTCTTTAATGTTTTAGAACCTGTTTGAATAATTTACAAACAATGTACTTGTATCTTAAAATTTGTGATGGTAACATAGTAAACCATCATATATCTGCTGTACTAAATGTACATGTAAGATGTATTTATAATTTAGATCTATGTTGAGCTGAAAGATTATGTGAAATGCATTTGTTTCAATTCTTATATTTACTACTTTAAAGATTACAAAAACTATTTTAAATGAGAAAATATGCACTTTGCACCTCAATAGTTAAGGCTATTGTATAGTGCACTTCTATCTTATAGTAACGTAAAGTAACGTAACGTAACGTAAAGTACACTGCTCCATATGTCAGATTTATTCACTTCATAACATGTGTTGGAGTTAATCATTTCGCAAATGTCATATATCAAATGTATTTTATAAGTTAAGCAGTTGTCGTCAATGTTGTCATTTTTCTAAATATTATGTTATCAAAAGTAACGTATTATTACATGGATATAGCGTAAATTACATGTTATGTGTATTCTAATCTGTGTTCATTAGAAAGAAAATGTGTGACTTAGTTGATTTTTTCACTGATCTGTACCAATAATCAAACTTTATCATAACAAATGCTAAAATCTACATTACAATATTTTGTAACGTAAGGTCATGTAAAGTACGTAGTACTCGTATGTATTACTATGGTCAAACGCAGAATTTGAATGGGTAGAATTTATGTACACAGGTTGTTATTATCAAATTTGATGTCAATGCAAATTTATCATGCGTTACAAGAGTAATAACTCAGTGTGAACTTATTTTCTTTTGTTTTTAGATTTTAGGGGTAACGTAAATTACACCCTGATATTCATGTTGCGGCACGGATTTGGCAACTGCAACAAGCAGTTTCAGAAACTACAGACCCTAGGGGTCATTTTGATATATAATACAAAATGTGGTATTTTGTGCCCCGGTCCCTCTCCCAATAGACATTTGCGAGGTAAGTCGGAAGGCGATAGTGAATGGCAGATTGTGAACATTTTATGGGGAACATCTCAAAATTATACACATAAAAACTTAGTGATAAGTTGTCGTACAAAATATTATTTTTGCAAAGGGCATCATTTCGGAGACACATCATTGCAAATATATTTTATAATTGCGTACATAGTATTTAATTGATTAGAGCGATTTCTATTCGCCTGCAAACAAGAGATGCACATACTCTAACCGTCTAGGGAAGATATTGTCTTGGATGCGCCCAAACAAAGCTGATGCTCATGCAATACTTTATGTCACAATATGGCATGTTCGCCCTGATGTCTAAAACGGGTTATATACTTATTTTATATATGAGTAATTTCAAACCAAATCAAACTGACTGAATATCAAGATTATTTCACCATACATAAAAATTGTGTAATATCATATTGTGAATTTTATTTGCCCACATAATATAAACTGTTTACAGTTTTACGTTTTAGACTGTCAAAACAATCCGCACGATATTTGCGTGCAAAACATAGGCGTGACATAAATGGATCCAATAAAGTAAATTATAGATAACGCTGGCAGAATTCGGTATCTAGGATCGCAGATACTCGGGGTTTTGACACGAAAAAATAATTGAAACTCTTTTTTCTCGTTGTCACCCTGTAAGATATGCAACACGCAAGAGCGCATTTATACTTATTAGCTTTATACTTTATGACTAATCATTTAAATTCTATGTACGCAATCATAAAATATATATACAATTATCACTCATGTGATTTTATCGGTACCGCGTAACATTGTCTACCCGTTTGTTAACGTTACATGTATATAATAACTACAAGAGAAAGATAAAGGCGCGGGGAGCCAGAACGTGTTGTACACAGTCAAATCGCCAAAAATGCGTCCCCGTATTTTAACCGTGCAAATTATTAACACGTGATGGTTTCCCACGCCTTAAGTTGAAGTAGAAGAATTCATGTAAACTAATCAATTAGAGATGTGGCAAGACCACATTTGCAAATTTTTGTAGAATTTTGATACGAAGCAGCCGGATTCTATGTATATCCTGACTTCCTCTTGCACTTTCAGACGAAACCGATTAGTTGATACACTATAGTAATTTTGTAGAGAAATCGACTTCTAAGTATAAATGAGTTTCAATTATTTTTTTCTGTCAAAACCCCGAATATCTGTGTCTAGAATGTGGCTTCCTTGGGTATCAAAATGATGCAGTTTGAACAGTTTGGATTATGTGTCAAATTGCGAATGATTTACTGTTTCCACAAGATCTGTCCAAATCGAAATCCTGTTATGACTTCTTATACTGCGGCACAGTTGCGACGAAAACCTGGTCAAGAAAGAAGGAAGTGCTTCCGTTTGAAAAGGTATATAGCCCGTTATAGACATAAGGGCGAACATGCCATTTTTGAAATGAAATGTTGCAGGAGCATCAACTTTAATTTGCCCCACGGTGTTCCGTTAATTGTTCGTTTTGTCCTCGTGTGTTTGCTTTGTATGCTTGGGTGTGTTGGTAGTGTATGTTTGTGTGTGTACATGATTGTGTGTGTGTCGTGTGTGTGTGTGTGCGTGCGTGCGTGCGTGCGTGTGTGTGTGTGTGTGTGTGTTGGTGGTGTGCACTTCTGGGTGCTGTGGGGCTCGTTTTGGGGAGGCTGCGTTTTTGGTACGTGGCATTCCCTGTTTGATATTATTTTTGTTTTTTTGGCACACCCGCGACAATTACCTCCCTAGACGGTTAGTGTATGCGCATCTCTTGTTTGCAGGCGAATAGAAATCGCTCTTATCAATTAAATACTATGTACGCAATTATTAAATATATTTGCAATGATGTGTCTCCGAAATGAAGCTCTTTGCAAAAATAACCTTTTATACGACAACTAATCACTAATTTGAAATGTGTATAATTTTGAGATGTTCCCCATAAAATGTTCACAATCTGCCATTCACTATCGCCTTCCTTGCAGCACTATACATTCCACTGCGCTATTGAGGTATCGAGTTTCATAGCGTATAACTTTGTTATTAACCAATACAGACGTTTGTTTCGGAATGGCGGTACAACTTTATGTAAACAAACGAATTTAACTTCCCAGACACTTTAAATAAGAAGTGGACACATCATAAGCTTGGTAGTTTCGTAAAGTATATTCAAATATCTGTTAGAAAAAAATTTCAAAGTCGGTTTAAAAGACTATCTTCAGCCGCTACCCGTCGGCAGAATCTCAGTCGTTCGTAGTCATTCGTTTAAAATCGGCTATTTCCGTAAAATTTAGACTCGGCTATTTCCGTAAAATTTAGACTGGTTCGCGATCTCAAATCAAAAGACCGCTTGTTACAAAGACACACTGTGAAATCATTCTACAGTCTAAAAGTAGTTACGTCACCCCATGGAAATTTTGCTTTCTGCATTCCAATACACGCACCGCCTCCTGGCGGCGCGTAATGATATTTCAAGACTCAGCGTAGAAAGTGTGTACGCTAAAATTGGGTTCATGAAATAGGCTGATGCATGTCATATGGCCACCGGCACATCGTTGGGGGTAATTTGAACAATGGCAATTAAAGGTACATGTATTTGAAAGCAGTTAAATTCGGATATAGAATTTAATTAAATGGTTTAAAACGGTTGAAAGGGGGCAGATGATACCAGGAATATTGTTCTCTTGATATATTCCGGGTCTTCTTTCTTAAGATATGCACTATTGTGTTATCACCTGTATATTGATCTATGGACTTGCTGCAGAAAATATAACCGCGTGCAGACATAAAGTAGACATGTTGTATTCAAACCCAAGTACACGTATATTAACATTTTAAGAGAACTTTTCATTAAGCAAAACAAGAGGACCACGATGGTCTTATATCGCTAACCTGAGAATCATTGCAATTATAATCAAGTTCAGTCATAAATTTTTTAATAAGTTTGTGAAACTGCACATTATACATTAGTCTATTACCCGGAAGTGCTGGCCATAATCAGCAGGAGGGATTCTTCATCGGAGGAATTGGCAAGCATTGATTTAACCTCAATGATAAACCGTAGCGTGGGGTGCTGACAGTTCGGATAGCGAAGCAGTGGATGCTGGACTTAAACTGTCCATTTCCCACTGGCAGCAGGCGTTTATTGCATCAACCAAGATATTGGATCGAGTCGTCCGCATAAGTGACCCAGAATCGCAGGCTGCAGAGAGCTGCCACCTCTTCACTTTTGGCTGGTAGTGGGTCCCTAAACATGGACCCCGGCAATGTTATTATTTGAACCGGGGCAACAATGCCCGGGTTAAGGAGTTCATGGATTCCCTTAAATATTGTCTTTCGTTTGATGGGAAGAGGACCTTGGACGTCGTTAAGCTTCAGTTTCAGCGGTATGCCAGAATATTTGACTGGACTAAAGATGAGATAATTTCAGCGGTATGCCAGAACATCTGACTGGACTGAAGATGAGATGATGGACCGATTGTGGTAAGGCTCTGGACTTTTATGCAATAGTGGGGGATGAAAAACAGCCCCTAGCATATGACGTCCTGATGAAGAGACTCGATGATCGGTTTAGAGAACACGAAGACCCAGTCGCAGCACGGTTCAGATTCTATCTAGCCACCTAAAGCACGGGGAAGGCGTTAGAAGACTGGGTTGGCCGATTACTCACCCTATCGTCAAGGGCATTAAAAAACCGGACGTGTTCAACAAAGAACAGGCTGTCAACTGTTTCTATCAGGAGGTGTTGAACAAAGATGCATGTGTTTACTTCTGTTTGCAGGATCCAGATGCAGTGCAGAGTGCTGTATAATTGGTGCGCAAGTAGCAGCAGATTCACTCTGCAATGTATGGCGATAGCGGTTCCAACAGGAACATGGGGTGGGAGTACGATGATGCAGATCAGTCATTGCTCGGCTAGAGGAAATACTGGGTAAGCCATAATCGGGGAACATCGGAAATATGTCATTGGTGGGAAGAGGTCACTGAAACCTTGTCCCTGTTCAATCAGAAATGAATGCAGAGTCAGGCGAAGGGTTAGGACTGACAATTCCAGTCTGGGGTGCTAAATAGGCTTTCAAAAACTACAGGGCCAGCTTGGGAGATGGATGGAGGAGCTGTCTCAGTATAACATGGTATTGAAACAACACCGTGTGGGTCGCGAGCATAATAATGCAGATGCACTGTCTAGGATGCCGGCAAAAGCCAGGCAATGCGGTGATATACATAATATGTGTTCAGGTGCGACGTGGTAGTCTTCCTTGTTGGGATGTGGGTATTGTAAGAAGGCTCCCGACTTATATTATGTAGATGATGCAGTGCACTTGGCTTATAGTCAAGTGAAGTCTGCACAGGTGCAATGCCACCGTTGAACAAGCCGGACGAAGTTTGTACGGTTGAGTAAGGCCTGCTCAGTACAGACAATGGACCGCGGATCCATGGGGACACGAGAAGTTCCATCTACGGGGAAGGGGTAGTACCCTCGTGTACCCAGGACAAGCAACGGAGACAGGGATGGTTCAATAAAAACTGGTACAGCTAAGAGGTAAATAGGTCCTCGGTACCGAACGCTACATATAGTTTATCGATAAAGAGAGCAACAGACGGCCCCTAATATGGACTACGTGGTGAATGCCTCTGACAAGAGAGAGAAGTTTACTAAGTATGGTCTGAAGAGAGATGAAAACAGAGAGCAGGCTGAATCTAACCGGGATGATGCCCCTACTTGACCCCATCTGAGCAATTCGAGCCGCGACAGGGTGGGGGTGGGGCGGGGGGGGGGGGCGAGTGCGGGCCTACCCTAGCTGTAGGCACAATCGGAGTAGCAACATGGTAGAGGTAAAATGCCCAAGACAGTTAAATGTTAAGGTTAAATGTCCAGCGAGTCTGCCCTGGGGTATGCGCGGCGTGGCTTCTGGTAATCCACTTGCCCTCGGAGACGGAGCGGCAGACAGCTGGCAACAACGGTGTGGACGGTAAAGTGGCTACCGGGGCAGTAGACTCCGAGTTTGCGGTGGCCATTGCCGTCCGTCTCATCAGGGTTAACATCACGACAACTAAAAGGAGAGTGAGGGCCACGCCATCGACAGTTCAAGCATCAACAGCGGAAAACCGACCTACCAAGTAGTCAAGACCCAAGCCCTGCCCAAGAACATGAGTGACAGATGGTGTCAAGAGATGACCGCTGAACAGCAGCTAAGGGGAACAGGTACACTATTGGGACAAGAACCAATAGTCGACCATGTTGGAAAAAATGCCTAACGGCTGCTGGGCTGATAAGAACATCCGGCCAGCCAGATGACAGACCCCGGGAAGAGTGGCCGATCCGTTCCAAGGGACCCCGATGGGCCCTAGCATTTATATCGGCTTCTGCCTTTTGAAGTGGAGAGAAGTGTAGTAACTGGACCTTAGCGGAGTGAAACAGTAGTGTTACGGTGTGAGTTGGCCGGGAACCGGCTTCCGTTAGTATAGTTAGGTAAGCCAAAAGGGATTCTAGGACGGCCATTATGAGAGTTGGTCCGCCATCTTGGATGCAGAATTCCCAAGAGTAGGACTGAAAATAAGTAACCCCAAAACCAGATGTGAGAGAACGTGTCAAAACTCATTTTATAAAATATTTAAAACAGAATT
>JAFMSR010000014.1:16981536-17116536 GCA_022818135.1 Saxidomus purpurata
TTTAAAGACGCATATGTGTTTGCAATTTTTTGAACGCTGCCTTAGACCTACATGTACTATTGTTATCGGTTGTGGAAAAAATGCAGTAGCTCCCACAGACCCTCTCTCGTTGATAACTCTAGGGAGAAAAACAATCAGCCATTTATAGCGAAACGAGTATTTCAACACTCAATTCGGCGTTTACAGTTATAAAATAGAAAGAATCGTTAATATTTTGACTCAAAAGAGAAAACACCTTTATCTGTGTAACTTAAAATACAAAGTCTTCTTTGTAATTCGACTAGAAGTTCCTGCTAATTAAAACGTAAAGAGTCTATGTATCAGTGCCAGATGAGGTTTTCTGGGGGTTTGCATTTTTTGATAGTGCATTGTTTCAAAAAGAAAAACTGCACTTTTTAAGTACATAATCCCTCTAGTTATAGCATAGCATTACTTTATAGCAAGCATGCCATCCCATTGACACAAACGTTTCATGTTTCATAAACTATTACTCTGTATCATCTATGTTAAGGGAAGAGCTACTCTGTGGATGCAGCGTCACCTTTTCACTGTGTCTTGCAACTTTTAGGTGATATATGAAAGGACACTATATCGGAAAACATTTTCTTGCATATCGGATCAGCATTTCAGATCATTTTACCAATGCCGTAAAAATCGGTCTTGCACGCCTCCTATGGCAGACGACTCTCGTGAATTTCTTGTGACTTTACATTATAAACATTGTGACATCACTTTCCCAAACACAACGTCTGTATTTCGTTTGTTTTATATGAAAATGCATCATTTCGATTAGTTTGAATATAGAAATCTTCTTTAAAGTGCAAGACGGTATGCAAGAAAAAATTTCATACAAAACAGTTACCCTCAGTGACGGATATTTCGTTCTGAACCTCGTGCTCATGACAGAAACTATTATTGTTCTACAATGTGTCTTTACATATATTAAACAGTCACTGAGATCAATTTGTAAGTTATGCACTGATTTACCCGCCTAGCTTCGTCTTTCCGTAATTTTGAAGAACAAAAAAAATTGTACAACAGATTTATCATAAAGTTAATTTTGCCATTCGACCCTAATGATATTTCAAACATTGTTAAAATGAATTGACCCCGAAATTGATGGAATGAAAACAAAACTCCTGCGTTCGACGAATCGCCAAAAGTATGTTCCATTTTGGACGCGTATGAAAATCGGGTTTAATACAGAATGCAAAAATGGCCATAACGTATAAAACGTATTTACAGTTTTTCAGGATATAAACTAAAAGTATCCTATTCCCTTTCAAACATTTTAACCATGACAAGTTATGTTTTATTGTAGTACAATGATTTACGATGCTTTTAAAAGATGACTTGTTATATCAGATTCGAAGATCAGAATTTTAATTATGTTTGCATACAGACTGCCTCGGATCGCAATAAAAATCTCTTAAATTTCGATTGCTTTGTGCTCAAATAAGAAGGTTTAGATAATGATACTATTCTAGTCACAAATGGTGCAGCTATCAAATAATGAAATTCAATTTATTTGATAAAGAATAATTTTTAAATTAAAGATGGTGCAGAAGTTTATACCACAAAATCTACATCCTTTTGTATATATTATTACATGAACGTGCATAATTAGATCCGTGTTTTCAAATTTTATACCTTCAATGAGGTCCTATTCTTCACATCTGCGACACACTGGGAAAATATGGTCGTACGTACTAATCCGCAAAAGTATGTGTAGACAAAGACATAACGTGTAACATTTATTTTAGACACACTTTATTTCATAGTTAAAACTAGGTCTGCAGTATAATATAATATTGACTGCAAAAATCATAAGTGCACCGTAGTTAATTGACAACGCCGAAAAATACCATAAAAAGAAATTCAATACATCTAAAGTGAAACTTGTGGGAAATTGTATGCAAAGAATACTGTGTGCTTTAGCACATGCTCTACAGTTAAACCTGTGATTACAGACCACTGGCAGGAAAACGATTAAGATTAAGCGGGTATTGCATTTTTCAAAGCCACACTCATTTGATATACAAAATCGAACCTTATAACTTTGATTATTGCTCTAGTTACATCGCATTTTGACGACCGTCTTTGGCAATTTTTTTCATATTGTCCGTTCGTATCTGGGATCCAAACGCTTATCTCAAAAAAATTGTGAGATTATAGCAGCTTGGCAATCACTTGATTAAAAACTAAATCACACGAGAGAGTCGACTTTCCCGTGCATGTATATTAAAACACTATATATCGCAAGCCATTTTACTATTCCTAAAAGAGATATCTCTCCAATTTCAAAGAGGTATCGTTCGTTCCAATACAAATATCTCTTTCACGCCGAGAGATATCTTTGTATCACAGAAAGATATCTACTGAATATTAAAAGATATCTCTTTTACTTACAGAGATATCTGTTTAACATCATTAGAGATATTTTTCTACTTTTGAGAGTTATCTCTCAATTTTAAACAGATATCTCTTTTTCATAGATATCATTTGAAGTAGGAGAGAACTTTATTACACTCAAATATATCTCTTTAACACTGAGATATATCTTTGTATCACAGAAATATATCTCCTGAACTTTAAGAAATATCACTTCCACTTACAGGGATATCTGTTTAACATCATTTGAGAGATATCATTCTATTTTCAATAGATATTTTTCAAATTTACAGAGTTATCTTTTTAAGAAGGAGAAATATCTATGAACGACAGAGAGATATTTCTATAACATTGAGATATATCTCTTTAGTATTGGGAGATATCTTTCTAAACCAGTGAGATATTTCTATTGAAAGAAAGATATCTCCTAATTTACAGAGATATCTATGAATTTAAGAGATATCTCCCCTGTCTTAGAAGATATCTCTATGAAATCGGAGACGGATATCTTTTTTTTTGCATGAAATAATAAATTGGCTTGCCATAACTATATCCCAGAACTAATATAAAATTGAGTTTATTTTGCTTTAAGAAAAGTAATAAAATAAAATAAAAGGCCGACTTGCATTCTTTCCACAAAAAAGTGGTATTTTGACAAGTTTCAGGAAGTAACACTTTGAGTCGTAACTGTACATGTAATTCAAAATTGAGGAATTGAAAATTCAAAGTCACCAGCAAGAAGGATGTTACTTGAGTTAAGGAACTGCTTTAAGTTTCTGGGATTATCTCTGTTCATATATCTTCATGTATCATCAAATGTTTTTCAAAAAGAAATACTATCAAGTTAGTGCAGTTAAAAAACTGTCAAAGTATTCGACTTTCGGACAAGATGATTAGAATGTTTTTCATTTCTTGCCGTAACAAAAAAGCCACGATGGAATGCATACTTAATACAAATATCAAATAAAACCACCCAAAACAACATCCCTGTAAAGTTTGAACAAAATTTATCATTTAGTTAATAGGAGATGCCGCGAAAGTGAGACGAAATATTTGACTGACGGACGGATGACAGCGCACGAGGCAGGGTTAACTAAAATACAGGAGAAAGGCAATTTATGCGAAAGAATTCAGTGCTAACTTGCGAAAACCAATGATACACCTATATATAACTTACGAGTGCGCTATTTACGAATAATAAGACATAACGGTCACCTTAGAGCTAGTGAAATATGGTGACTATAAGTCAATCGTAACATTCATAAGGAACGACTTACGATTTTCCATTTACCGGCCGCTGATCACAACTTAGCAGAACGTTTCCGTGCCTTGATTGGAAATCAGCAATTTCACGTTTTGGAATATTTGTGTAATAATGTGGTTGCATATTTCTGCCACGAGATGGCAAAATAGCTATCACGATAATGTCAAACATTATCTAGATTATTCGAAGTTTTATATCTTACAGTTTCAAGTTTTAACAAGAGCTGTCACATGACAGCACGCTCGACTATTCGAAAGCTTGTTGGTAAAATGGGGTTTTTGTCTAAGAACAGGAGTATTGTGTAATTGTCTATAAGAATTAAGGTCAAAGATATGAAACTTGTTCAAAGACCTTTGTAAATGTACATTGCATTCAAGGCCTTACTCTGGATTCTGCAAGCCAACTGGAGGGAGGATGGGGGGGGGGATAATTTCAAAGAAATACATGACCTTGTATATTTGATCATGAATAATTTTGTAACTTTTCAAAATTGATATGTATAGAATTAAAAAAGCATGACCGCTTCATGCTGCATAATTATTCTATGACATTTCAAAAGAAAGCCATTTTGATTATTTCCATTTTAGTCTGGAAAAACTGTGACAAAATTCTAAGTTAAAAAGGGCATAAATATGTCAAAAATCAAAAACATTGGTGAAGATGTTGACAGTAAATACGTTCGATAGCATTCTATCTTTAACAAAACATTCAAAATTAAAAAGGGACACAAATCTATCAAAAATCAAAACAGAGTTATGGGGATTGTTTCCTCAGGTGTAGATGTTGATGGTAAACATATATTTTGAGTTTCAAGTCAATACCTTATATAGTATTCAAGATATTTGAATTTACAAAAAAAAAATACCAAAACTTCTAAGTTAAAAAGGGGCATAAATCTGTCAAATCAAAACAGAGTTATGGGAATTGTTTCCTCAGGTGTATAATGTTGATGGTAGACACATACTTTGAGTTTCAAGTCAATACCTTATATAGTATTCAAGATATTTGAATTTACAAAAAAAAATACCAAAACTTCTAAGTTAAAAAGGGGCATAAATCTGTCAAAAATCAAAACAGAGTTATGGGAATTGTTTCCTCAGGTGTATATGTTGATGGTAGACACATACTTTGAGTTTCAAGCCAATACCTTTGATAGTATTCAAGATATTTGAATTAAAAAAAAACTTTAACCAAAAATTCTAAGTTAAAAAGGGGCATCAATCTGTCAAAAATCAAAACAGAGTTATGGGGATTGTTTCCTCAGGTGTAGATGTTGATGGTAGACACATACTTTGAGTTTCAAGTCAATACCTTTGATAGTATTCAAGATATTTGAATTTATAAAAAACTTTAACCAAAAATTCTAAGTTAAAAAGGGGCATAAATCTGTCAAAAATCAAAACAGAGTTATGGGGATTGTTTCCTCAGGTGAAGATGTTGATGGTAGACACATACTTTGAGTTTCAAGTCAATACCTTTGATAGTATTCAAGATATTTGAATTTATAAAAAACTTTAACCAAAATTTCTAAGTTAAAAAGGGGCATAAATCTGTCAAAAATCAAAACAGAGTTATGGGGATTGTTTCCTCAGGTGAAGATGTTGATGGTAAACATATAGTTTGAGTTTCAAGTCAATACCTTTGATAGTATTCAAGATATTTGACTTTATGAAAAACTTTAACCAACGCCGACGCCGACGCTGGGGCGAGTGCAATAGTCTCCTTATTCTTCGAATAGTCGAGCTAAAAAAGAAATTATTTCGATAGTTCTAAACCATGGAGACATTCTGAATGATGTTCGGCTGCTTCGCCAACTTTGCCAACCAGCATCGATATAATCATGTCTTCCGTTTGGGCCGTTGTAATATTTTGTATATACATGCAGGGTTTCCACTGGCCCTAAAAAAATTTTGGCCACAATTATTATATTCAGCAGTATGCAAGGGGGAGGGGTACCCCCCCCCCCTCCCCCCTTGGCTTTTTTGTTTAATTTACAAATCAAAAAGAAAAGACACCATTTGAAGTGTGTTGAATACCTGTATAGGATGTATAAAGACCAGATACACACATAATTCTTGTGGCCTGGGAAGCTTATAATGCCCTGTCATATGCCTTGAACATGGTTGTATTTTCTTTAAAAAAATCAGTCTTAGGCCCCTGGAAGCGTCTGGAAACAAGCCTTTTAAACTCATTTAAAAGCCTTTCCTGACATGTAGTTTGACAAATTAATGTTACGAACTTGATTTCAAATTTTTTTTTTATATTAAGACAATAACTTTATATTAATTGTAATGATTTTATTTCAGTATGTAGTAAAATGCAGTCGTTAGCTGAAAACATCGTACATGTATTTCTATCTGTTCTTTGAGACTTTATAACACGTACTGTTTTCTTTGAAGAAATAAAAAAAACGGGATCGCGAAAATAGGTGAAAAACGACGATTTTCGCGTCACGATTTCACATGTATCTTACGATATAATTGCAAGAAATCAATCTGAAATTATTTTATTGATAGAGGGTTACGTTTTCCAAACAGGCTACCGGTACATTCATCAAATCTTCTATTTTTTGTCAACTTTTAAAGGGGACTTTTTCGTGAAGGGGAAACATATTTTTTATGACAAAAAAGTGCCCTGTAGCCTCTTAATAAATCTTACGATTTTTGATGTTCAAAACTTCTCAATATTGAACAACAAATTGTTTTAACATAATTAATTGACCAAAGTAAATAAGTTTGTTTTTTACGAAGAACATTCCCGTCCTCGAAGTCGGCACTCTGATTCGGGCTTAATTAATTATCAAGAATTGAGCTATTGTTTTTCGATCCGACTGCGAAAATGGCCGAGAATTTTGCAAAGAATTGTTTTTAACTTTACAAATTATACCAAGCGATTACCGTTGCGAACATTTCTTGCTTTTAGTCATAATTTACTTTTTTATTTTGGGACGTCGAGGGTTAACCATTGTTAATTGATCCGACTGTGAGAGCTGCCGACAATTATATAAATGTCGGCACTAATTTTGCGTAAATCTTTGCTCCGCCCAGACGAGGGCAGTACGGCGCCGGTGATTGGCGATATTTTAACACGAGGGCGGTACCGCGCCGATGATTGGCGATTATACAAGCATCAATTATTTTGACAGCTTGTGACGTCTTCAGAAAAAAATAAACTAGGTATTAACTTTTAATCTGTGTCAATTACGTAACATACCGTGGTCACCAATTAGGTTGTATATTGTTATTTACGGGCGCCCAAATATACGATTAGCGGATGGATAATATGCCTTGATGATATAGGTATTTGATGTTTATGAAAAAAATGTTCGCCAGGGTAGACTTTTTTTTCGCCACTCACATTTTTTTTTCGCCATATGCGAGTTTGGCGAATTACAGCGGAAACCCTGTACATGTATACTCCAGCTCATCTCACAACGGCTGTAAACTTATTTATATGAATAGCACTGTGAAATAATAAAACAAATGATACTATCTTAAGAAGATAGATAAAACGTTACGAATATTATTAAAAGTTTAGAAGGTCATTCCATTCTGTTTTGTTGTGTTGTGTCATTATTTGTTGACTTTTCAGGACTATACATGGCCTTCTACGTCGTAAAAAAGATGAATCCTTGTTTATATAGACCTGGAGAAATCAATTATTTGATCATATTTTTATCGCAACGGGGAGTATGGCACTTCCGTGTTAAAAGAATACATGTACAGAGAATAAAATGATCAGTGACATACATGAATTGTCACGAACTGAACGTCCTCTCTCAAACCACAGACACTTGGGTTCCGTATCTCGATATTCTGTCCGTTGATTGACTTAACCTGTTCAGTGTGTATACTGGGTTGTTATAGTATGTGAATATGCAAAAAAAATACAAGAGAGACACTGCTGGGCCAGAATAGCGAGATACGGAACCCAATTGTCTATACGTGTCTCAAACGTCGTTCTTTTGGCGTTCAAGTTGTATTATTCACGCGTTATTTGTGAAAAAACTAAGTCGAAGACATCTCGTTTTTATTTCATTAATTGTGTTCAAATATCATTAAATGAACACTGTCAAAATTACATTAACATTTACCGTCCCGATTTTGATTTTTTTTGTAAAAACGACAAAAAGCGTTGAAAAACGATGACGTTTCAAACGTTATTTCAATTGCTTAAAGCGGAATCATGACATGCTTTGTGAAAGAAGGACAATGTATTTAACTCGTATGTATAGTTCATTTTCTAATGACTTTGACAGAATTTGCAGAAAGAAAATCGGTTAAATATCAATAAATCTATTTGAGAAAACTTCATGACGGAATTGTTCCGGAACGCTGCCACTAGAGGGCGTTGTTAAATGTCGTCATGTGACGTCATGAAAATAACAACGTTACCATGCGATGCAGATGGTCACGATATACGCATGTACCGACTTTCAAATAAATGTGACAACTTTTAATTTTACCGACCAAAGGTACTGACCTACCTTAAGCGAGTGTTCCTAATAACTTGCTTGTTAACACTTCGAAAATAAACAGATTATTGTTTTGCCTTTTACTGCCAAAAGTTTCGGTTTATTGGCAAGCACTTTTGCTATATCAGGGACCATTACTTTTTAAGTATTAATTTGATCAACCCTACAATAAAACTCATCCACGATCATATGGTCATACACGTTCTCTGTAAATATTATTAAGATAAGTGAAGAAATACAGGTGAAAGAGTGTAAACATAGTTAAATATTGCAGTTTTGTTAAATCAGAGGCTATAACTCTGGAAATCTTTATAGAATTAAGGCCATAACCGAACTCGTATGAGATCCATGAGTACACATTCTATGTAAATATGAATAGGATCAGTTGGGGGAAATGTATGTGAAAGAGTGTAAACAAACTAAAAGTTGACGGACGACAGATAACGAGACATGGACATCCGGATTACAATAGCTCACATTGAGCACTGTGTGCTAAGATGAGCAAAGTGCTCAGATGAGTTAAAAATCAACTCATAGTCAGGTGTTTTATTTGCAAAAATGACATCACAATATTTATCACGATATGTCACACGTAATTCATGAGAGTTTTCTATTCCAGACCGATTTCCCAGCATGGGTAAAATCACAAGAAATGCCGATTCGATATCCAAGATAACAAAATTTGAAATGTAGCTGGACAATGCAGATCAATTTGAAATCTTTTTCTTTCTGAAGTATAAATCCAACACAGAAAAAGAAGAAGAAATTGGGTAACTTCTGGGGTGCAATTTATGTCGTGGTGATTATGATTGACCAGAAGTAAAGCAAGATATGCAAGTTTTATTGTTCTCATCTTATAGTAACTTAATTCATGCGTCTTTTTTCATCTTCCAATTTTCCCATTTAAGTTCATTATAGAGCTTTTTATTCTTAGTACACTGTCTTTAGGCACCTATTACAATTGAGTACAAATGCGTTGAGCTTCAAAGGGTATGAGCAACAGTCACTTCAAAATATTACATAAATATTAATAAAATGTCACTCTAAGTAGCAGAGTACCCGGCGAGAATAAGAAAGGTGTATTATGTTAATGTCATCTTCACTTTTCCTGAAAGGATCTGATTCATTTTGATAATCGTTTCTATATTATTACACATTGTGTCCTGGGAAAGATACCACACTATGCTGAAAAATGTTTTTAATGGAATAAGTTCAAGTCCAGCCTAGAAAGTCTTAGGCAGTTTCAATGTTACAACTTAATATTGTTGGCCTGACTGAAATTTATTTCATGTAGATTGTGCCATGGAACAAATATACTTGTATATTGAAAACTGTTCGGAGCTATTTTGGAATTTGATACTATTAATATTTCTCTGTGCTTATTTTGGTTTGCTTGTTATTTTGTGCATTTGAATATATATAGCTAAACAATTTTAATAGAATGTTGAAACTAGTCATTTTGTCCTATTTGCTCTTGGATTATACAAGAGTCCAGTGACAGGGTGTATTTTTGTTTGTAGTCTCTGGACCCATCATACTCCCAAGTCCTGTCTGGAACATGAGATATGCTGCACATTTCATTACCTCATGCAGGACAGACCACTTTCATAACGCCATATCTATGCATCAGTGAAATGCAAGTCATGCGCTATTATCTAAACTATCTGGATGTATTTTAACATTCAATGCTGACATCTGCCATGAGTAACTATATGTGCTATGTGTATGTACACTATTTTAGGACAAGACCAATTTCATTGTTCAGCAAAAAAGATTTCAAATGCACTGATTATATGAAAAATATGTATAAATTCCACCATAAAATTTAACCAATATTTCCCACAGAAAGACACCCCACACAGAAGCACCATTTAAGAGTACTAAATTCCAGTAGAATATCCTTAAACAAAGGCTGGATTTCGTGATAATTTCTTCAATATATTTTAGCAAGGCCTGTGCTATTCCATGGAGTATCCTGGGAGCAGATAGTGGACTATTTCGGGATGCTTTCCAGCACTTGCTCAATTTTCATTACAAAATGTCCATAACTTTGCCTTGATTATCTTGTGAGCAAATTTGGAATCATTAGAATAAAAGCAATGACACTATGTCAATTTAAAGGAATCCTTTTGAACACTCGTTTTATACCAATTTATGCAAAACTATCAGAGTGACTGTTTGTTTTTATCTTCACGCGTCCTTCATACAACATCTGCTCTCCGGAAGAGAAATGAAATATAAAGTCAATTCAAACTGAAACACCAAGAACTGTAATAGGTGCCACCAAACTGCGTAACATATAAAATCTTTATAATGAACTAAACTGTGAAAATTGGAAGACGGAACAAAGAAATATACGATAGCAACTTGCTATAAGGCAATACACAATAAAACTTGTATCTCTTGCTTAACTCTTGATCAATCACAATCTCCACGAAATAACTTATACCCCAGAAGTAAATACATAACTATATAGTCTACAGGGACTATTTTCTTTTCTCTGTTATTCACGACAGGAACGCGCTTCCAATCGTTAGAGTTCAAAAATTAAATCAATTTCACCATAAGGTTTAAATATTGGACATTATGATCTGTATCAGACATCGTACCAGATTCCTTTTACGGCGGAACTCCTTTGGAATATATTTAGACAATTATCATCTGATCACCACACTGCTCTTGTGGCAAAATAGAAATAGTTATGTGTTGCAATTACATACTTTAGAAAGGAGAAGATTTTTTATTGATCCGCATACCACAAACTGTTTTATCGGATCCGCATTCCTGATGATTTTACCCATGATGGAATAACGGTCTGGAACACCATTGTGCCAGACAACCCTCGTGAATTATGTATTACATATCGTGATAAATATTGTGATGTCATTTTTGCAAATAAAACACCTGACTATGATTTGAGTTTTAACTCAACTGATCACTTTGCTCACCTAAGCACACAGTGCTCAATGTAAGCTATTTTATTCGCCGAATTTATATGCCCCTTCATCTGTCGTCCGTCAACAGTTGGTTTGTGTATTCTCTAGCACCTACATTTATCCAATAACTCTAATCATATTTACATATAAAGTCAATGCTTAGATCTCATACGTAATTGGATAAAAAATGTCCAGGATAATGGCCTCTAATTTAACAAAATATCTAGTGTTTAACTATGTTTGCTCTCTAGCAATTTCATTTCTTCGCTAGTCTGCATCATTTTTACACAGCAGGATCTCGGATGAGTTTTATTATGGGCTTAATCAAATTAATACTGAGAGAGAAATGACCGCTGCTTCAGCAACAAGAGCTGTCTGCAGGACAGTGGTACTTTTCTTAGCCCTTGCCAATACAACAAAACATTTGGCAGTAATAGGCAAAACAAGAATCTGTGAACAGTTATCTTATGTAATTATTTGATAATCCCTGAATACTACAACAAAGTTCCAAATTAATACTTTAAGTGGTTACTGAAATATGTGCATTGCAGTGCCTTTCACACAAGACTTTAACTAGGAAATTCTAAATACACTAAAAATGTGTTTTGACAGACTTACAGATGGTTGTCCTGATAGTATTCACACTTTCAAAGTAGTATCTCAAATGGTTAAGTCAATAAATGGACTGGCACGAAAAACGTAACCGTAAGACGAAAAGGGCCATAATTCAAAAGAAATCTTTGACAGAGTTACTTTTTTTACTATAAGTGAGGGACATGGTAGTAAACAAGTACTCCAACTTTCAAAGTAATATCTCAAGCGGTTCAGTAAACAAGAGCTGTCCGTAAGACAGCATGTTCGACTATACTCAGTACTTTCAAATAAAACAAAACTTTTATCAGTAAATAGCAAATCAAATTCTGTTGTTTAAGTATTAACAGGAAAACTATAATCATCAAAAAAAGTACAGAGTTATTTAAAGTTACTTAATTGTGTGATATCACTGAACACGAAGTTTCAAATAACTCGTCAAAGTGGTTACTGATGTATGTGCATGTAAGTGCCTTGCATGCAAAACTTTAACATAATTTTCTAAGTCAAACAAGGGCTCTAATTTGAATCAAATTCATACAAGAGTTATCTAACTTGACAGTCTGATACCTCTTAAGACTTCTCAATGAAGTTTCAAATCAATCCAATAAGTGGTTACTGAAATATGTGTATTATAGTACCTTGCACGTAAAACTGTAACCAAATTTTAGTTCACAAATGGCAACATTTTGTAGTAAATTCGGTCAGGAGTCATCTATCTTAATTGTTACATACCTCTGAAAACTATTGGTTAGTTTTAAATCATCCAAGAAGTGGTTACTGAAGTATGTGCATGTAAGTACTTTGCATGCAAAACTTTAACCAACTTTTCTTGGTCAAAAAGGGCCATAATTTGAATTAAATCTTTACAAGAGTTATCTAATTTGACAGTCTGACAACCCTCTTAAGACTTTAATGAAGTTTCAAATCAATTCCATAAGTGGTTACTGGAATATGTGTATTATACAATGTAGTACCTTGCATGCAAAACTCTAAACAAAATTTCTAAGTTCAACAAGGGCCATAATTTGTAATGACTTCAGTCAATGATAATCTAACTTGATTGTTGGAGACCCCTGAACATTCTAAGGATGTTTCAAATCAATTTCAGCAATAGTTACTTAGATAATTATAATTAAGCCAGCTAGTGGCTTGCACATAAAACTTTTACCAAATTTAGGTTGCATGCAAAATGTTTACCAAACTTTTTAAGTTCAACAAGGGCCATAATTTATAATAAATTAAGTCAGGAAATATCTAACCTGATTGTTTGATACCCCTAAGGATTATCGTTAAGTTTTAAATCAATCCCATGAGTGGTTACTGAGATATGTACAGGATAGTACCTTGCATGCAAAACTTCAACCAAATTTTCTAAGTCAAACAAGGGCCATAATTTGTACATAATTCATACAAGAGTTATCTTACTTGACTGTCTGACACCCCTTAAGATATCGTTGTAGTATCAAATCGATATCGTAAGTGGTAACTGAGATATGTCCACGATAGTACCTTGCATGAAAAACGTTAACCAAACCCAACGCTCACGTGACTGTAATAGCTCTACATATTCTTCGAATAGGCGAGCTAAAAAATGGACTGGTACGAAAAACTAAACTGAGCCTCTATGTCGAAAAAGGGCCTTAATTTAAAGAAATCCAAGACAGAGATGCTCTTTTTTCTTTTCTACAAATGGTGGGCACAATACAAACAAGTATTTCAAGTTTCATAGCAATAACTCAAAGGGTAAGGTCAATCCTTGGATTGTACCTAGAACCAATGTATTTTCTAAGTTAAAAAAGGCGATAAATTTGACAAAAATCTTTACAATGTTATGTAGTCTTGTCTGTTGATAGAAGTAATGATGGTAAATAAGTATAGATAGTATCAAAGCAAATCTGTAATAGTTTTAAATAAAATGTGTAGGCACGGAAAACTAAAACCGTGTGTAACGCTGACGCGGAGGCGAGTAGGATAGCTCCCCCTTACTTCTCAAACCAAACCTCTTTTTTCAGTTTTATAAGCCAACTGAATAAAAGTATATATGATATTAAAAGTAATAAGCAAATGAGATTGACCACAGAAACTACTTTGTGATAGAAAACATGCACATGTACAAGCACTGAAAACTTGGTGCATTAAAGAAGCAACTGTTTGCTAAAATATTGTAATGGCCACACCAAAAGTATTGAAATAATCTTTCAATAATATATGGACAAGAGATTACATCTACAATGATTTATAGTTTTGCAATATGTACAAATGTAGTTCAAAGATAGGTCAATCAACCACCAAGCAAATGCTAAAATCGTAGTATTAAATGCGAAGATATTGGAAAAAAATCAATAAGAACAAGCATTCATGACTATAAATTTTGGGGAAAATAGCTATAAACAATTATATTTTTTTCCATATATAACCTAGAAGTGTAAATCCAAAGGCTATACTATTGTGATAAGGTTGAATATACATGTAGATACAATTTCAAGCACCTGGTATTTTCCATCGTATTTATTCATTTTACTTTGCACACGGTGCCAAAGAAATAAGATTTTCATAAATATTAACCCTGATCTAAGTCGGACATGCTTTCCATGCCAGGATAAGCAGCCTTTCTGTTTCCAGTGTATTGTAATAGCTTTAATAACATGTTATAATGATTTATTTTCCATTATAACACGATAAATTATAATAAATGTTTACCTTCAACAAGTTTTTACCATCTCTTTCCCCAAAGAATCTCAATGTGACTAAAAGAACATGGTCAAATGTGCAATGGTGCAAACTTACCGTTAATACTTAAAACTGCTCAGGGCCTTTTTGTCATTGTATTTAATTCAATGCTTCATAAAAAACGTGTCGTGACATTTACTCAACACCTCCGTGTGCGAAGAAAAACGAACCATATGATATACATTCTTTATTTCCTTTATATACAGGCTCAGTTTTCAATTCGAACCTGACAATCAATTGATTATTAAGATCAAAAAATTGAGCATGACAAATACTGAGCTGCACAATTAAGTACTTAATAATCACTAACTCAAACTAGATTCCAAACGAAATACATGTATCAGGAATGTGTACATGTTATTAAGGTTTTAACTAAATGTTGGTCTAAGGTCTCAGTTAAATGTTGTAAAAGGTTACACAGTGATTACAATTGTCTGGAAGATCATACGTATACATACTGGGACGTATGAATAGTTTATACAATATGCACATGATACAACGAAATTCGGTAACGTATTTTAAAACAAGAGCTGTCAGTAGTACAGCGCGCTCGAGCTTTTTTAGTGCTTGCCAATAAAACAAAACTTTGACATTTAAGGGCACTCCAACTTTCAAAGTAATATCTCAAATGGTTAAGTCAACAAGTGGACAAGAATGAAAATTTTAACTGAGTTTCTCAGTCAAAAAGGGCCATAATTCAAATAAAATCCTTGACAGAGTTACCTTCTCCTGCCCATGTTTGGGTATCATGATGGTAAACAAGTATTCCAACTTTCAAATTAATATCTCAAACAGTTTAGTCAAAAAGTGGACTGGTACGAAAAACTTAACCAAGATTCTAAGTCGATAAAGGGCGTTAATTTTTAAAACAAATCCATGACAGAGTTACCTTCTCTTGCATACAAATAGGGGTAATGATGTAAACAAGCATTCAAAGTTTCAAAGCAATATCTCAAAGGATTAAGGCAATACTAGTAGGTGGATTTTACCCATATTCATGTATTTTCTAAGTAAAAAAGGGCATAATTCTGTCAAAAGCCTTGACAGAGTTATGTTCTCTTGTCTGTTGATGTAGGTCATGATGGTAAACAAAGTATGGTTAGTTTTAAAGTAATACCTCTAATGGTTTTGAAATAAAGTGAGGTGGTACGAAAAACTTAACCAAGCTCAATACACTTTCTTAGTCATAAAGGGCCATAATTCTGTCAAAAACCTTGACAGAGTTATGTTCTCTTGTCTATAGATGGAGTTTATGATGGTTAACAAGTATGATAGTTTCAAAGCCATACCTCTAATAGTTCTGAAATAAACTGGGGTGGTACGAAAAACTTAACCAAGGTGTGACACCAACGCGGACGCCGACGCCGGGGCGAGTAGGATAGCTCCCCTTTACTTCGAAAAGTCGAGTTAAAAACTCAATATTCGGTATGAGACCCCTAAATCGGTGAAAAGCGGAAGCAGGTTATTTTGTCTAGGGAACATGCGGACCTACACTATGTGTTTGATTGCTGATTGGCTGAAACTAAGTGGATGCATACAAGAAAAATTAGTTTGAAATAATCGCTGCATGATAGATCACAAATGAAATATGAAGAGAAAAATCTGGATATAAATTATAATCAAAATATTTGGTATTTGAAAATACTGACATATTTGGTCGGTGACCACTAAAACTGCCACAAAATTGGGGGTGGTGTCATTGAGCTCCAAATTACTGGCATAAAGTATTGGATCACATGTATAAATTTTGTTATTTTTATGTGGGACTAGGATGATTCTACAAAATAAAGTTCATTTCAGCAGTCGGTGAGATTTTGGGTAGTCGCACCGGAAGAAACCCTTATAATGTAAGTCTATGGAAATGTATTTAGGCGTCTCATACCATTCAACGGTATAAGTAACAAAAGAACCAAATTATCTGACTGAATTATTCATATTTCAGCTGAATTTTTTAATGCATATTCCAAACATATTGATATCACAAATAACTCCCTAATCGCATTACTATGAAAAAATATCTTTTAAAATTATATTATTATCCACATTTTTCCATTTGGAACATCTATCTATCTCCGTCCGTCCGTCCGTCCGTCCGCACGCACGATGGGTACCTTGGGTGGAAGGAGGTGTGGCCTAAGATAAAAGAAATTTATTGTCTTCATTCCGTCTTGTCCCTTAAGTGGTCGTTCTTTTGTTACTTAAGGGGTCTCTCTATTGTTCGAGAACAATGGAAATACCACCTAATAACACCTTCGTATGGGTGTCCGTCCGTCCGCCCATGCATCTATGCATCCATCTATCCATCTATCCATCTATCTATCTATCTATCTATCTATCTAAATAAATATGAAATACTGGCTGCATGTGCGGGTCTGGGGTTTCTGTGTCTGGCGGTCGCCGTTTTCATTTTTAAAGATATTTCTGATTAGAACAGAGAGTGTCCTGCGATTCAGGTATTTTTATGAAGCACAGGGTTTGTCATCCGGGAAATTAATCTGACAGATATTTTTTTCAAGCCCAAGATTTGCCAACAGTATGAACAGGACATTAGCCTAGCATCATTGATATAAGCTACACCGTCCTTCAACGGTCCATTTATTTTTTCCATTTCCATTCAAGATTGTTCTGGGAATATGGAATCGCTTAAGGAGTTTGTATATATGACTGAGTGACGCGGCCTGTTGGATATTCCGGCATAATAATGTACTACTATATTCGTTTACGAGAAACAGCCCGTTTATTCGTTTTTATTGCATTTTGAAAAATTTTCAAAGTAAATGTTAACATTATAAAGAAGACAAAAAGGTAGATGGATTAAACCTGATATACAAAGGGAGTGCACTCAAGATATCGATTATTCGAAAGTATTCTTTCTTATCTCCCTTCCATTTCTGAATCGAGTCAATATCGGTATTCTAGAACGAAAAGAATTAAGTAGCTAATTTTGTTACTATATAAACGCTTAATGGGGTTTCCTTTTCAATATCGGGTCGTACCGACTATATCTCGAACGAGGATGGTGGACCTAATACGCACAATTACAAAAATCCTTTTCAATAGTGTCCAAATATAACTCTTACAGTTGGTGTACAAAAGTCGGGTCAAACAAGAAGTGCATTGTCAAGAAAACGACTGTATTGAAATAACAAATGAATAAAAAAAATCCCTTCATATAAATAACAGTTATTTTGAGTCTAATTTATGAATGTTCAAAACGAACTTTGGTAAAGCTAAGAGTATATTACACTGGAAATTCGTTAGAGATTTTCCCCGTCCCAAGATGCATACTACATAGTCAGGAAAGGGCATTATTTTGGAGATTAGCACTTCTTTGTCCACGACAGAAACATCAATTATATAAAGTTTTTTTAAACTCTATTGTGTTATAATTGTACATCTAATCTTATAGAAAGTAACAAATATCAAACTGTTAACACAGCATGTCAATACATATCATCTACCTGTCAAATAATTTGGGCTAAAAATAATTACATTGCTTCATTCATTAATGTGTGCTGTCAAAACCTGTCAGCCTTTTTTATTACTATTTGTCGCTACTTAAAACGTATCATTCATCGTACAGAAACATATAATTGTGTGCTAATCAGCGAATATTGTTGCATTTGAAATATATACATTTCAGCTATGTATATACCGACAAGGTGATGTCATTTATAATATTCAGAATTTCAATACTTGTCTAAAAGTTCGAAAGTTCAATATTTTTGGTTTTAAAGATCAATATCACTGTGTAAGTGTTGGACACATCGATACAATAATATATGCCTTAAGCCTATTTGCGATACTAATATTTCTTTACACACTTAAGGTTGTCAAATTACCCATAACCCTTGTTGGTTTTAACCTTTCATTCGTCGTTAGCATTACAACTTCTTTGTGTTCAGCGGGACTGTGATGTGGATTACTAGTCAGAAACTTTTTAGAGTTTAACATCAAAATGTTTTAAATTATTAAAAGTATCATTCTAGCCAAGGAAACAGCGGAGTATATAGTTTATATGTTTGTGTCGGTTTTTATTGAGAAGATAATATTTTAAGTGGTTTAACAATGGCTAGTGCGACTAGTTCGTCGAAAGGGGAATTTCACATAGGTGGAAAGTACAAACTTGTCCGGAAGATTGGTAGCGGTTCTTTTGGAGATATATACCTTGCAATAAATATCGCCAATGGAGAGGTAAGACATTTAGATCTAGATCAGTTACTATGCGATTGTTTCAGTGATTCGATAGAATGTTTTAGAATATACTTATCTCGAAATCTGAAAACCTATTTTCATACAATATATATATTGTCATTTTACATGAAAGTTTATAGGACATACCACATACCATGGTAGTAAAAAAGCTCATTTAAGTTACCGTTTACCTGATTAATTTATGTGTATTCGACGTAATGTACACTATCTTAAGCCCCGCCTACCAAATCAGGTGTAACAAATTGTTTAGATGAGGCAGTAGTCATTATTATTTTAATAAAATGTAAGAATTGTTCACTTCTTCAAATAAAAATGTGGAAAATAATTGAAATTAGACGAAATTTGCATAAATTGATCATGACGTCACACAGGAAATATAGGACGCTGTACGTGCTCCCCCTAGTAACCAGGCAAGTGCCCGCCCATTTACCCATAGTTCACTGTACTTTCTTTGTTGGCAAATAACACTGACACATTTCGTTACGTCAAGAAACAGCTGATTATGGTTAAAAATACTTTTTAAAATGATGACAAAAACAAACTAAACTGTTCCTGTTTCAAGCATCTAAACATTTTACAATGGCGAGCGCTACTAGTTCAGCAAGTAATTTAAGTAAACGTTCGGAGTTTCATGTGGGTAACAAATATCGTCTGGTCAGAAAAATAGGAAGTGGGTCATTCGGTGACATTTATTTAGGAATAAACAAAGCAACGGGAGAGGTTTGTTACTTTTTAGTGTTTTCAGTAAATGTTGGAGT
Source organism: Saxidomus purpurata (assembly GCA_022818135.1). Taxonomy (NCBI): domain Eukaryota; kingdom Metazoa; phylum Mollusca; class Bivalvia; order Venerida; family Veneridae; genus Saxidomus; species Saxidomus purpurata. Next base: position 17,000,899 of record JAFMSR010000014.1, read on the forward strand.
TTATTAATTAAATATTTCACGTAAAGAGGGTAACCTGACGTGTATCTCGGCTAAAAATATTTGAATCGGATTCGTACCCAAATCGATTCGTACTCAGTAGAAACACTTCCTTAATATACCACATGGCTAATCAGTGAAAGTCTTTCCTAGATATTAGTTCAACTTAATAACGTCTTAACTTACTGATTTTAACACTAGGGTGTAAATGAATCCCCAGTTTGCATGAATTATTATCTTGTCATGGACACAGTGTGTTTGCACATTTACAGAGTTTGGTGACCTAGGGCTTTTTTTTACATGGCAGGGAATGGGCTCCGATTTCTATTTGTGGAAAAAAACTAGTGTATACCTGGGAGCAAAATATCTTGGTGTAAAGTCAATTTTAAGTCAAAACTTTAACGTTTTTTTAAGTAAAAAACTGCATTATCTGATTTGAAAGATATTTTGGAGGGGAAGACCCAGGGCTTTTATAGAAGGGAGGAAAAAGCCCTGTTTTAAGGTCACCAATGATACTTTAACAATATCATGGTCTATATACATGTGTATTCCAAAATAAATTGAAAGATATTGACCCCTCACAGATGATATTGCCAACCTGACAATAATATTCACACCCTTACAATAATCTTCAAACAGTTGAAGTTGGCCCATAAAATGGATGAAGAAAAAGAAATTCTCCCAGAACACTTAAAGAAAACATCACTGTAGGACGGAATTTAACACCACCAGGTGTGGGAACAATTAACCCAGTAATATTAGGAAAGCGATTATTACCACTCTGTTACCGCAACAACCAAAGGATGGCCACTGCAATCAAGTTGGGTGTAACATTGAGATAAATTAGATAGGAATATAGCTACAATTCTTGTTTTAATTATAGGCAACCATAACAAACTGAAAACAATAAAAAATTAGATAAAGGAAAGTGGGTTAACTAGGGATGTAATCAATTCAAACCATATCAATATATCAACGATAAAACACTTTCTATTTGATATTGATTGCCGTTTTGAAAAATCGTATATCGAATAATGTTTCACCGTGCAATGACCTCATGTTTCACGTTCGAAAATTCCATCAAAACTCGACTGGAATATAAACAATAAATCTACCCAGAGTTCCGTGTTTTTCTAACGAATGATAATTTAATGAAATATGGTCTCATAGGCAAAAATATTTCAGCACTGCAAGGGTTGATATATATTATAGACCAGAACCATATGTTTAGTACAAATAAAGTCAAGAGATTTGGTAGAATATGTAGTCAGTGACTTTTTTACGCCCATGTATCGATATATCGCTGTATCGCCGATATTTCTAAATCGATATATCGATACAAAAAATTTCATCAATGACATCCCTAGTGTTAACCATATCAAACTGTAAACAATGAAAATTTAACCATAAAAGAAAGGTGTGTTTATTTATTTGTATTATATAGATGTGTATACATTTGTTCAAATAAACAAACCCACTTTCCTTTATAAAATGGTCCAATTCTTATGCTCTTGGTCAGTATTTAGCTTGACTATTTGAAAGAATCTAAGTACAATGTACAATTTAACAGTAACCTTTGAATAAGAATTATTGACATTATTCTAATCAGTCCAGCGAAAGTTCTTTGATTTTCAGGCTGTGATAACAGTGTTGTGTTGGAATAATTCTTTTGCTGGAATTAATTGAAAGGTTTTACATATTCTCTTACAAGTAACAGCAACCAAGCATCCAGCACCAATATGGTGATCTTTTTCTTTTACAATGTCAAACCAGCTGGAACAAATCTAAAAATAGTGGAATAGTTGTCAGGGTGGTATCTAGGGTATTCATTACCTTCAGTGATACATCGTAGCTCTTACATTTGTTGCTAAGCTCTAGTATAAAATTGATATGAAATGCTGAATTTTGTATAGCTGTTGGAGAAACTTGACATTCTACAATGTATTAATGATTTAGGACAAAGGCAACTGTCTCTTTACCATTTTATTGACAGACTGAGACCCTGCTCAGTCAATGCCATGTATTTAACCACCAAAAATTGTAACTTGCCAAAGAAATTTAATTTGCTACACCCTAATATTGTTTTGCATGCTGTGGGAACAGCACTTTGTGGAATAAAAGACTCAAAGAAGAAATGGATCAGACTGCTAGCAAACAACATTAACCGAAATACATTTGTACTTTTTAGACTTGTAGCAGAAGGGGAAAGTTTTAGTTGGGGAAGACGCCCTATACTGGCCTCTGATATAGAATATTATAATGCCCTAATGTGACTTTGTAAATTGCCACAATATTAAGCTTAATTGAATTCAGTCAATTACTCAACTATACATGCTATAGTTGTTATTTCTTGGATTTCAGTGTAAATGTACAAATTTATGCTATAACTCACCATTACCAGTGGCACATGTTTCTGCCTTTGCAACCAATATGGGTCATCATCATCCTGCCGTTTATGCAGTGTGATCAAGATCTGCTCTGTTTGCTTCTTTATTAAATAATTGCTGTGTAACGTTATAAAATTTCAAACTGATAAACAGATTGGTCAGTATTTTAAAATTTTTAAAAGGTATTTGATGATAATGAACTCTTCTTTTTGTAGGAGACTGCAGTCAAGTTAGAGTCACAGAAAGCCAGACATCCACAACTTTTATATGAGAGTAAACTGTACAAAATTCTTCAGGGAGGTGTAGGAATTCCGCATATACGGTATGATATCTTCATAATGAAATCTAAATATGATAAGGAAGTACATTTTTGTTTTTGTTTATACTAACATATTTCAAATTGATTATGAAGAAAGCTTGTAGCTTGTCACTCTCAAGTCCACTTCCTGGAAAATGTACATGTAAAGTGGAAGGAGTAAATGACTGCACATTTGTATTTGGCAGTTTTTTTCATCCAAATAGTCATACCATATCCATTATATTAGGACACAGTGTGAATCTTGTATTTTGTCTCATTATCTTTCAAACACAAGCATACTAGAATCCAATTTTCATAATTAAACTTGCATGACTGAAGCAGTAACATTATGATAGTGTTATAGACATAGATTTTTGGTTTACACCCTATATACAAATTGTACCTGATGACCTTTGACCAATATTTGTGACACTAATTAACCAGAGCCATATGTTGATCTGCATGATTATACCCGGATATCATGTGTAATACATCGTATTATATCATTGAGTGTACATACACAATGATAGTATGAATATACCCTGAGCAAATGAAAATAAGCTGTTCATTTTTTGTCATATTTTATTCAATATACATTGTATATGCAGGGTAGACGTAATTATGGACAAATCTTGTCGCATCAAGCTGGGAGAAGATAATTATATCTATAAGATCTGCATTATTAACGAGCATATAGTCAGTTCTCTTAGAACATTGACAATAATTGTACATGTAATCTAGTCATTGTTGTCAGTTGAATGTTGCCATGGAAAGCAACATCATTCTCTTGTATTAACTGTTTGTTGATTTTTTAAAATGTTACAGCGGTATCTGTACAGTATATCTGATCACTTACAGCATTTGTATCTGTCAAAGAAAGGTCTTCATGTTAAAACTGAATGTTTTTAGATTTATCAATGCTGGCTGCATAAGTCTAGTGCCTATGGTAACTGAGGCAACCATGTACACTCAACAGGTTTAGAAACGCAAAAGTGGCATAATAGTTATTTTAACAATATTAATGCGTTTCAAATTTATTTAAATTTCATACACAACAAAAACAATATAAAATTGAATTCTTGTAAAAGTTTCAATAATTCTTCGTAAAAAATGACTTAAATAGAAATAAAAACAATAGCGTCATTCAAATAAAAATGTTCAACAGGGGAAATCTTTGCGTTTCTAAACCTGTTAAGTGTACAAGGCTTAAACAGAACAATGTACAGTTAGGGAAATTTCAGCAACAGCTACCCTTCGTGCTAGCTTTGTCATTAATTAGGACCTTGAGTGACTCCGCTGTTCTGTTGAGGGAAGTGAACATGTATAGATCACAAGCAAATTACCATACAAAGGGTATTTCATTACCACAATGACATATTATTTTTATACAAATTTAAGTTTTATATAGAGTGACCTAGGACAAATTATAGTACAAAGATAAATACAAATTCTGAATAAACATTATCACAGTCACTGTGGTACGTTTTATTTCATTGATTTCTTAAATTTAAAATTTAGTATTGACTTTTGTGGTTTTAGTTACTGGTACCAGCTAAGCTGGTAGTTACCGTTCTGATTTCTACACTTTCATGTAGAGTTCATATTTTGTAAAGGAAAGAATATAGTTTGAGACTGTTATATACGTAGGAACTTGTTAAACTTTATACCCAAAATTGATCCAACAGTTAACTATTTTACATGCATAATGTATTAAATCATGGTATTGATCAATGGGGAACAAACGAAAATAGAAATGTATCTGTGCAGATATGGTTTTGGTATTGTTTCTGCCATAAACGGTGTCCTAAATTCCTATACCTTAGGAATTTCATTGATAAAATGCCTGCAAATATAGAGCTCAAATTTAGAAAGTCATTACCAGGGTAGACAGTATGTGGAAAATGAGTGTGTCATTGATCTAATATTACAATGAAAACCTCCATTAGCAAATGTCAGAACAGTAAAGTATTGAATGTGCTGATCAATAAATCACAGTGTGTGTACATTCTAGTAACATGTATATTCTGTGTACTGATAAATTTCATTAATATACATTCTGAAGATACTTCTTTTTCATAAGGACACATAATTATATACTATTGTGTCTTTGACTGTACAAACTACATGTACATGTACAATGTAAGTTAGAATGAAGGCATACAATATCCATTACACACTTTCAACTGCATACATACATGTACAATGTATGTGTAGTAAATACATTGACAATGATATACACATTATCATATATCAATCATATACTACTACATATATATTGCAGTCAGGTATACATGTATATACATGTAGGCTTCCATACAATTTTTGTAAGATATTTACACTCAATTATAACAATGGTGTTAACCAGTCTACATTTTGTGTAGGTTCACTTCCTCTTTGTTGAAGACAGAATATTATCTCAGCTTTAATACATTTCCCTCTGCCTACGTTAATTTAAGATCATGATTTTCACTGTTCGTTAGCTACATTGTAGTAAGAAATGATTCCTATAAGCGCCCTTTTGAAAGGAGATGTGCAAATCCATTTTAGAAAGTTTGCTGGTAAAGTCTAACCAAGGCTTTTCAGTATTTTCTAAAGGCCTCTGAATCTTCCTTTGAGTATGCTAATGAAGCTATGAGACATTTGTTTGTTTTGTCACTGGTTCTCTTTTGGTGCCATAAGGAAAATTGAGCACAGATTCTCATATTGTACATCCACCAGTTATTAAGTGAATAAATCAATGAAATTATCTCAAATACTTCCTTTCAATCAATGGACTTACCATTCTCTGTGACAGGCCTAATAATAAGCTAGAACACTCTAATACAAATGTTTGAGCCACTATGTACGAGTTATAATTCGATATGTATAATGATTTCGATACATTAAAAAACTTTTCTCTTTTTAGGCACTCTCAGTCAGTACAAAAATTTGTATGTTAAATTTGAAAAGTGAGGTTAGATTTCCTTAGTCATAATAATACATGTTAGATTGTTACAGTGCAAATAGATTAAGTTCGTTTTGAAGTAAACTCCCTAGTTTTTTAAGTCTTCTCAGTAGGTGTAGATGTTTATATGTATAATTTATATCTTCACGGATAATGGATTGGTTAAACAGTGCAACCTTTTAATGTTATTGATGTCTATGTATGATGTAGACATGTTTAATGGACTATGAGATATCACTTTAAATAGTGACAAATTACTTTCACAGACAACATACAAAAATGTAGTCCTTTAACTCCTTTTTATGCCACAGAAGGTACTGGTAGGCATAAATCGCAGTGGATGTGTCTGTACCAGCCCAAAAATAGAACTTTAGGGTTAAGTGACTATGGCAACAATATTATATAGGTAACAGTTAATTCTCTTTGATGTCATTCATTCTTTATGTCTTATGTGGCTATTTTTGGGCTTATGTTGCTAAAAAGTACAATAAGAGCGAACAGTAGAATAGCCACACAACTGCAAATTTCCTTTCATATTTTAGTGTTCGTGCTGTGATTTTATTTGTCATGTATATTTGAAGGGATTTTCAAATCACATGGCACAAGTGTGACTGTTAACTCTGTTGTACATCAAGGGATTTTAAAATGAATTTGCACAAATATTTCAGCACATGCTGCAAGTACCTTGTCCACACCTTGAAGGTCAAGGACTCAGAATGTGAGAGTAAACCACTATTGAGGTGGGGTTTTTTTTTCTCAGATTAATTTTTCTTAGGTTACCCGTCCTTTGAATGAAGAGCTGTATGTTTTTATGTATTGTATACAATATACATTCAGTAAGAATTTTGCTGTCGAAGCAGTTGAAAGGTGTCAGATATAGATCCTTGTTAGTGCAAATACTGTGCCCTCAGGCCCTGATTTGTAACATCTGTATTGAAATGAAATAAAACGCAGAAAGGAAATGAAATAGATCAATTTGATACAATTACAGTGTTTTATGGTCTGGACACTTTTATCTATCGTCTGTTCAAATATATAATATATTCCATTTAAGACCTACCCAGCACAATGTCATCAGGTAATATTTCTTGTAGATACAGGCCATAGTATAATTAAGTGCTGATTAAATATACAAAATTTATGTATCCAATGACAAAATCTTTAATATTTTTCCTGTCTGTGTTAGTATGAGAAAGGATAACTAAAATTTGATTTCAGAAACCACAGAATTGGTCATCTTTACTTTAAACATAGTTATACAAATTGAATGTACCAAGTAGATGGAAGAGCTATGATTTTAGGATTTAGGCGACCTGTTTGCAAATATATTTGGAAGACTATATAAAGACTATATATTCTATAAACCCCTATGCTAACTTTCGATAGGTGGACATTTATAGCCCCTTTATAAAATGGACTTTCTGAATGTGCTACCATAATAAATTCTAAGTCTAACAAAAATATTCAGTTTAGTTATTCTTTGTTTCATCAGTAGATCTTAAATATAAACCTAAGAAGAAAGGGCTTATGTCTACCATTGCACAATAATGTTGGAAGTGTTTGATGTCTGCCCGCGCAAAATTGAATTAGGGGCTTACCGTAAATGTCCGAGGAGCTAAAATCCTTTATTCACTTTATTCCTGTGCAGTGATTTTCAGTTTGTAAGATCACAGAATATTCACGTTAACTGAATATTTATTATCTTTTAAAAACACATGAATGTACATTGTATAAGGATTCTTGCAATGTCAATCTTAGCAAGGTTTAGCCATGTACCTTCCTGGTAAGACTTCTGATAGTTCAGTGGTTAGAGACTCCCATCTTCCATGAGGAACTGATACAACCTGCCACCTTCAGTTGGAGAGAGCCTTCATCCATACTTGATGCTTAGCAAGTAATCACCTTGATCAAACAGCATTCCTTATAGTACAGGTGCACCATTGGATCTCTATGCCACAGTTAAGATTTTTGAGAAATGTCTCATTTGTTCCAACAGAGGCTGCCAGTCATTCATAGAATGAATTGCAAAACATACATTTTGTTGGCAAATCAGTGTAAATGACAATTCACTGGTACACAGAGTATGAAATGTTGTAATACTTTCAGTAACTTTCAGACCCAGTTTCGAACACAGGAACAAGAAAAATTCATGTGAATTGAATGAAAATTTTGAAAAAACATCCGTTTATTTATTCATCGGTGTGTATAATTTCAGATGGTATGGCCAAGAGAAGGAATACAACGCCCTTGTTATGGACCTTTTGGGACCAAGTCTCGAAGATCTTTTCAACTTTTGTTCAAGGCGATTTAGTATGAAAACAGTGCTCATGCTAGCTGATCAGGTAAGCATTATAAATAGAATAGATAACACTGAGTTAGATTCACTTTACATTGGGTTGAACTTAACTTAGATTCACAGACAAGGTAGTTTTGTTCACTTTGCTAGCTTCTAGGTTTCCTTTATTCTTAACTGATTCATGGTTTGCTCATAGGGTGTGTCCAATAAAGACGTGTTCAAACATGACGATATCTAGGATCCTTTATGTCAATAGATTGATAAATACAACTGTTATAGTACATGATAACATTACAAATACTACCCTTTTCTCATTTAAACTTTATAACGTCACGTTTCACACTTAAAAAATAACAATTTCACAATTTGTTATAAAGATACAAAAAGTAAATTTAAAGGCAATTTTGAAATATGCAGATTTTATCTCGTCCCTGATTCAACACTAAAGACGATTTGTCATAAAGAGTGAAACTAAGTACAACTGAACGTAATTTTCCTTTAAAATCAACATATTGTTCAGTTTCTTTCAAGTTGTTCATTTTGGTGTTTTTTAGGTTCAATTTTTTTTTTTAAATAGGACTTAATGTTTGTTGAAAGCTGCAAAATTCTTGAAAGCAGAAAAAGCCACAAAGATACGAAGCTGGTCAGTCAGTCTGATTTTAGAGACTTAATGACAGAATTTATATACATATATATAATACCAAGAATATCAAGATATAGTTAATTGTTCAATCATTGACATAATGAGATCACTGACAGTTGAGTATTATCTTGTAAAATGATAAGTCATTACAAGGGTTTTTTATATGCAAATACAGGGTAAAACTACATCTGTGTTGAAACGATACACCTGTGTCACGACTTCTCATTCAAATGTTGGTAGCGTTAAAGAACATGAGCTACCCTATAGTGTTGAGTAATACACATACATATATTTGATTTCAACTACACATGAAAATTCTAAGGCTATAATAAAATAATAACTAGGTTATCATTTATTTAACTTTTCCATTATGGGACATGGGTTTGCTTGAAAACTTCCTTAAATGACTTACCGTAAATCTTTCACAGGATGGGTGGGCTGGGCATTGGAAATAAAAAAAGACTGAGGGTCTTCAAGTGGGAGAGAGGGGGCAGAAGATATGAAGCATTTGATTAATTTATTATGGCCTGTGAATGCAATTTGACAAGGTTCATGGTTTAATTATACAAGGAAGTTGTAACACTGCATTTGTTAATTACCAGTAATCTAAGCCAGTAATGTGGGTATTATCCCTGCATTTTGCTTAAGGACACACCTTGCATCTACATTTGTAATATGCAATTTAATGTATCTATATGTATAATATGATAAAACAAGTAAGAAAGTGAAGTAAGCAAAGGAGAATGATGTCAGATTTATATAGAGAACAAGCTGTCATATGCGAGTAAATTACAAAGAAATGGCGCTTGTGTCGCATAAAAAAATTAAAGTGTGGTAGGTTATACATATTCTGCTTTGTTTGCTTAAAACTATGAACTTCACATAAATTTCTGATCTTAACAGTATCATTCCATGTTCCATTTTCTACGAAATTATTATCTAGAGAAAAATAATTTTTGAAGATCTCTGACAGTCAGCTTTTTACTGTGAATAAATTTTCTTCATAAAACAAATTAAACTGATATAAAATGGAAATGAAAATGATACGAGCTATAACCTTACAGTTGTCAAACTGTCATAAGTCAAAAGTAATTGTTTCATCGCAAATGAGGTGTTGTCATGATTTCAAACAGAATTGACATACTTATAACTTGACCTACTTTCTTTGTGTAGTATTAAAGAGGCACTTTGTCTTAAGCTGGTTTGCATATATGACGTTTGGTACTATTTTATGCACATGTGTGTGTACAGTATGTACAGCAAGTGGTCATCTGACTTGCATTGACACGCATATAATACATAAACATGACATATGGATAACAAGAGGTCAACAGCTGATTGATTAGCTATTCTAGATGTCCAAGTGTCAGTTTGTAAACAAACTTCATGTAAGCAAACAAACTTCACCTGTCCTACAGGAAAATAAAAGACATTTGATATTTCCTTGATTTTATCTTGATTATCTGTGTAAACCACTACCTTATCTTTGAAATATAAATGACACACATTACCTGTGTTTTTAAAAACCTGTGATAAAAAATCATTATGTCATGATATGTTTTAATGCATTTTTGTATTGTTATCTATTGATTGACCAACATGGGTAGTGAAATTGAAGACTGAGCTTATGGGGTTTTATTGATTTACGGGGTAAAATTTTAAGAGTCAAAACTTTAAACAAAAACTGTCCATGTTTAGTTTCCAAGATGTAATGGGGCCTCAAAAAGAAAAGAAACCTGTTGAGCTTTAATTAAATTTGTATACCATATGAAAATTAGATAGTAAAATTCTGACAGGGAAAAATTAAACAAAGTTTCACAACTGTAGATAAAATCTCCAGTTAAATGTTAATTTGTAAATAGCAATGTTTGACAGCAGTTTGCTTGTTTGTTTTGTTTTCCTATGCAGAAACTATGTGTATTATCTATAACATTGAAATGATGTACATGTATATAATTTATATGCTATACAATGTGTGAGTACGATAAAAACAATTATTTACAATTTCTAATGACTTCTATTTCAGATGATCAACAGAATAGAATATGTCCATAATAAGAATTTCATCCACCGTGATATAAAACCGGATAACTTTCTCATGGGAATAGGAAGGCATTGCAATAAAGTAAGTTATTATTGACTTATTTAAGAAAGTATATTTGGTCATCGTTTCACTTTTTCGGTGTTTAACAGATAATGTTTAAGACTTTCATTATTTCTCACACCAGATAGAATATAGTCACTTTGCAGCCTAACATACCAATAAAGAAGGGTAAACCTTAAAATTGACAGCAACCCTGTATAGTGAGAGTATTCCATTGTGGTGTATTTTATTGGTTCTTTTAGCCAAGAAGAGAGTCAGAGACTGAATTAAATGAATTTAAAATTAACTGTTGCCTTCAAGCTGACAAGTTCCTTAAATTTCTTCTATCCTGTGAATGGTCAGTGACTTAAAATATACACATACACATTTTAAAATGTGTCATCAACAGTACATCACACAATCACCTTTATCATATATAGCTGAAGTGATAGACTGGGAAAAGCAATATGATAAAATGATCATGTTTCAATACAGACATAAGCATTTGTTTGATAGAATAGATTGGTCACATGTGTTGACATGTGTATCTACATGTGACGGTATTGACTTATTAGATTCTATACATGTAGCTTGTATAAAGTACATGTTTATTGAACTGAACCAAGATGGGGCTTCAAGGTACCAAAACTGTTATTACATATTTCCAACAGGGTATCCTCTGTCCCCTTCCAGTGTTGCCAATAGCGATAAGAAGCACACATTTGGTCACAATTCGTTGAGGCGACAGAAATATTTCAAAATAACACTTATTTTCAAACAGTTGGCTAGTTTTTGATGATTTTTTGCAAATTGGCACAAATTATGAATTAGAAAGGATGGTTCTGGTTTTTAATACAGTTTTCGTAAGTCACTGCAATTTACATGGAGAATATTTTGTTTATTTCAGGTATTTTTAATAGATTTTGGCCTAGCTAAAAAGTACCGTGATAGTCGCACAAGACAACATATTCCATACAGAGAAGACAAAAATCTCACAGGCACTGCCAGATATGCCAGCATCAATGCACATTTAGGTAAAAATATTCTTTAGTTAAGTGTAACTTTACAGTTAAACATTGTAGTTTTGGAGACGTTGATTCCTTATATGACTGATTAGGGGTGCAATGATACTGTCAAACCTGTATTACGATATATTGTGATACAGCCAACCCATATTGCAATACGTAGTGCGATATATTGATGTAACAGACAAGCTAAGAAAATAGAATAAAACCAAATCACTACCATACATACAGTGCCACAAGTTGTCCACAGTCGAGATACTGTCTGTTAAAAGCTTACTCAGATTATGGACATGTTATATTATATTTGTAACAAAAGACTGGCAAAGATGTTCAAGCATCTTCTTCTTCTCTTTCTGATTTATTTACATGCACTGCAATGTGTAAAGTGAGTTGTTCATTAACTCTGAATATCCCAGAAGGAGAATTTGTATCGCAGTACGTATTGGCCCGGTTCTGTATTGCAATATACCAGGACATCGTTGCATCACTATGACTGATGCAACAGGAAAGAAAATATGTGTCTTTTTAGGGAGGTTGTTATACCCCCAAAACGAAGTTTAGGGGGGTATATAGGAGTCACCCGGTGGTTGGTCGGTCGGTCGGTCGGTCGGTCGGTCGGTCGGGCGGTCTGTTGCATTTTCCTTGTCCGAGCATAACTTGAAAACTACTAGTTGGAATTCAATACAACTTCATACAAGGTCAAGCACATTGAGAGGAAGGCAGTGCACAAGAACTATAACTCCATCTTCACAATTACAGAGTATGCCCTTTGTTACTTTTCCTTGTCCTGGACCATAACTTGAAAACTACTAGTTGGAATTCAATACAACTTCATACAATGGTCAAGCACATTGAGAGGAAGTGCAGGCACAAGAACCATAACTCCATCTTGACTAATTACAGAGTTATTGCCCTTTGTTACTTTTCCTTGTCCGGAGCATAACTTGAAAACTACTAGTTGGAATTCAATACAACTTCATACAATGATCAAGCACACTCAGAGGAAGTGCAGTGTACAAGAACTATAACTCTATCTTGAGATTTACTGAGTTATTGCCCTTTGTTACTTTTACTTGTCCGGAGCATAACTTGAAAACTACTGGTTGGAATTCAATACAACTTCATACAAGGTCAAGCACATTTGAGAGGAAGTGCAGTGCACAAGAACTATAACCCATCTTGACTAATTACAGAGTTATTGCCCTTTGTTACTTTCCTTGTCCGGAGCATAACTTGAAAACTACTGGTTGGATTCAGTACAACTTCATACAATGATCAAGCACACTCAGAGGAAGGCAGTGTACAATAACTAAACTCTAACTTGAATATTTACTGAGTTTTGCCCTTTGTTACTTTTCCTTGTCCGAAGCATAACTTGAAAACTACTAGTTGGAATTCAGTACAACCTCATACAAGGTCAAGTACATTGAGAGGAAGTGCAGTGCACAGGAACCATAACCCATCTTGACTCATTACAGAGTTATTACCCTTTGTTACTTTTCCTTGTCCGGAGCATAACTTGAAAACTTCTGGTTGGAATTCAATACAACTTCATACAATGGTCAAGCACAGTGAGAGGGAGTGCAGTGCACAGGAACCATAACTCCATCTTGACTAATTACAGTGTTATTGCCCTTTGTTACTTTTCCCTGTCTGGAGCATTTTTCGAAAACTACATGTTGGAATTCAATACAACTTCATACAATGGTCAAGCACAATGAGAGGAACTGCTAAGAACAATATCTCTTTTAGTTTGTTTGCAAGGTATTATGTTACTACGAACTTCTTCAGTTTATAAAGCAATCCTTTTGGGGGTATTAATCACATTTAGTGATAGCTCTAGTTTATCTAGGGAGGTGTCATTAGCAAAGGTTGGACTGTACATGTAAAAGTTTATTCTAGATGTTTATATATTTGTTACAGGTATAGAACAAAGTCGGCGGGACGACATGGAATCTCTAGGCTACGTGCTCATGTACTTCAACAGGGGAACTTTACCATGGCAGGGACTTAAGGTAAAATTACAATGTCTGATTTTAGTGTGACATTGTTCAGTTTCATACATGATGTATAACATCTTTCGGAACCTGCTATCCGCAACAGGGCTTTCTTTGCAAGCCTTCAAGTAGATTCTTCACAGTTCACATCGGAAAAACCAAAATCATGAATTTATATTAGCCTGAGTTTACAAATATTTCAGATATTAAAATTGACTCTGTTAGAAATGCCCTAGAAAATTAGTCTGTAGAAGAATATGCATTTATCAAAAGAATGACTATTTTCAAGAACAATACTTGATTCTGGATACTCTTTTGTATTTTCCAGTTAAGCTTTCTGAAAATATCTTAAGGTTGCTATCCAAAAGCCAGGCATTAGTGTTATTTTCATAGGTGTGGTAATGAGTCACAACTTGCGACCCATGCAGAGATCAAATCTGTGAGTCACATGCTCAGCAGCTGTCATTTTATTCATATACAAAATTATTTTCTAGTTCTTAACAAATAGATAGTAAAATTTTAGGCAGTACCGTAATGGCATTTTATGCACAGCTTATATCATTTGCTGAATATTTAAACTTTGTTATTCCAGGCAGCAACCAAAAAACAAAAATATGAGAAAATTAGTGAAAAGAAAATGTCAACACCAGTTGAAGTATTGTGTAAGGTAAGTACATAATAAGGGCTAGTCTTACCAGACAAGAATGCTATATGAATTTGGCGGATTTGAATATACAAAAAAAATCTTGGTAACATTTCATGCTAGAATTATCTTTCATTAAAATAAGGATGTTGTTGAACTTTTTTGTATGACTAAATCTTAATTTTGTTCTTTTAAAAACACTGAAGGTAAGATTAGTAAGTTAACAGACTATTGCCTTTAGTAGAAATTGTACAAAGGACAAACAAGACATGTTCTACAAAATGTGAAATACAGTTAATTAAGGTTAATATGACAATGACATAATTTTTATTATATCACATACACAAAAGCTGACAACTATTGTAGGAATATGTTGATAATATGTCTTTAATCCTTCCAAATAACAATGTATTTACTCAATAACAGTGGAATCTTCTGGTACATTTGTGTCAGATTTACTTACCTGCACTGTATTGTAGGTCTGTATGTTATCATTATACATGAGTTTGTTATTTACAGGGTTACCCAGCAGAGTTTGCTATGTATTTGAACTATTGCCGTGGACTGAGGTTTGAAGAGGCACCAGACTACATGTATTTACGTCAGCTGTTCAGAATTTTGTTCCGTACCCTAAACTATCAGTATGATTATGTATTTGATTGGACAATGTTGAAACAAAAAGCCGCAGGGGGCTCATCAGCCGCACACGCCTCTCAGGCATTAGCAACTGCAGGTTAGTTGTTGATTTTTGTATGCGCATTTATATCATGTAAAGGTATTTTAAGCTTATCTTGGATATTATTTCTCATGGTTTTCACCCTCCAATAGCCAGTCGGTTGATGGCCTTTACTGTTTTCGGGGGAAATTTTGTAAAATGAAATATACAAGAAAATAGGAGAATTGTTTTCCTCTCATGAAATGCAACTTTGTAAATGCATTCATATAAGAGATCCATTAAACAAAGAAAGCAGACTTTGAGTTGCTGTCCACGTTCCATGCATGGTGCATGAACTCGATCAGCTAAATGGCAATATGCTAGGAATTGACATGGCCCAAGTAAAACTGTTTAAAGAAGTCAGGGAAAAATCTTTAACTGTCTTGTATTCAAATTTAGGAGGACTAAATAATTGGAACAGTTATGGTTACCATTAAGGGCTTTATAATCAGGCTAGATGACAATAATATATTTCATTAAAACATGCATTCTTTCTAGCTCTTATCTTCTTAAGTGTTTTTATGTGTGGCAAAGGGAGTGAATTATGCTAAAAAAATGGGCAGATAAGCATAAGAACAAAAGATAATGTCCAGTCTGTGTTACCATGTCCAGGGTGTATTTAACCATATTAAAGTTACTTATTATGAAATTGTTAGGATTAATCTTGCATTCAGGCTTAAATTTAATCTTGGATATTAATCCTTCAACTACTTAGACTTGGTGTGTAGCATTAATTTAATCCCTTAATCCAACAAATTTAATAGATTAGACATATGTGTTCTTGAAAGCAAATATGAAAATGGAATGAATACAATCATTATTAATATCATGGTTCAAACAGGTGTACAAAAGCAGCACAGTCATTTTCCACAATATCCATTCCAGTAAGACCAGAATGCTTGAACACTATTTAACATATGGGCTTATTAAAGGGAGCACACCCAAAAACATGGTGCAGTTTGTAATCCCATAAAAACCATGAGTGATACATTAATTGAAAGAATTGCTAAAGTTTAAGCTACAAACTGCTATGGTAACTGGTCAAGTTAGAGAAGTATTATAATTTTTGTAGTGTCGTTAGACCTTCATTTACAACTGTTGTAGAATTTTTGGGTGGATACCGATTTATTAAAAAAGATAACTATGTTGACATTAAAAGAGTAATTTTTCAATATATGTTCTATTGAAAGAAATACAGTTAATAGTTATTTTACGTACATTTTAAACTTTTAAACATTTTGATAAAAAATATCCTTGTTGAAGTGTACTCCAGTACCTACATATGAATAAATACATAAACAAATTACAAAATTAAGGTAAATACAAGTATTTCTATGTAGCCAAACAGTTCACTGAAATATCCTTTTAAGGTACCATCATGTTCCTCAGATGCTGATCTGCTAAATCTTTACCAAAAGAATCCCACTGGATACCTTGGCAACTGAAAAGAAAAAAATATTTAAGGGCAAGTGGGCTCAAAAGTTTAATATGACAAGAATGTTTTCTCTCGGCTTTAGGACCATCAAAGCTCTCCAAATTTAGATCACATTTCCAAGTTTTTATATTTTTATTGGACCTGGCCTGAAGTTGGCTACAGTTAATGTTATTAACACTGATTTTGAATGAGGTTAGGTCAAAAGCTTTAAGACTGGCATCCTATCTCGAAGATGTGCGATTTTCTACCAATGTTATCTCTTTTCTTGAATTCTTTCCTTTGATTGAAGTCTTGTTGTACTATGCATTTCAGGACGATGATAGGGCCAAATAGTGTTTCCAGGGATCTCGTTCAACAATCAAACTGTGATCACTCATGAGTGATTGAAGATTCATCTGTTCAGAGTGCTTGTGGAATATCATACATTTATAATTCATCTATCAGTGCAGTGCATACGAAAAACAATGATGTTCAATTCAAGTGATGGAACTTGTTTTCAGGTGCACACAAGATCCTAAAACTGTTCTGTCATCATACCACTTTCACTGAATTTAGTCATTTTTAGTCACAGTTTTGACATGATTTGTGTTTCTGCAGGAACAATATTTCTTTTTATGTAGTTTCTAGCAAGTATTTGTTTACTTTTTGAAATAGGATATAGAAAAAGAAAACCAGCCTAAAAAAGCTGGAACCAGCTGGATCTTTGTTAAATATCATCAAAGGAACATAGAGAGCAAGAGTAGAACTTTATTTTCTGTTTTCAGTAGCTATGGTTACTGCAGATACTAAATAGCTACTCAAGATTTATTCTTTTGATAAGACACCTACTGTTACAATGAAGGTATATCATTTTTACCTCAATTCGAAGTTCTGTTGTCGAAGGACGGAGTTCAACAACAACATAAGTGAACATTCAGGATTTTACACAATGTATGTCAAAGTATCTTTCTTCCAGATCTTAATGCAAACAGCTTTAAGCTTTAGTACTACAAGTGTAGTTTATTTTAACTCTGTAAGAGATAAATCTGTAATGTTGCCTAACTTAAGAGTGGAATTATTATATCAGAACTGGACTTAAGGTAGAATTTGTCAATATTTTTAAGTGTGATTTACAATAAAAAAGTTTCGAGGGGGGAAGTAGGGGGGTGTTATTGGCTGAATAAATTTCTGACCACCAGTCATATTTATTATTGTAGGGATATTGAAAATAATTACTTTTGGTTGTGACTTTTCAGTTGTATTCATGATTGACATGGGTCATGATTTTTTTGATTTTTTTTTTTTTCAAATATATATTTATTTTTGGTATTAGTTTAATGGACAATTAACACTGTCCTGTCTTTGCCAGGTTACATTTTTGCCATTGATTGAATCACAGGAAAAAAGTTCTTCTAAAGTGTTCAAAAAGTAGTTTCCTTGCCCAATCATCACACCCAATGTCCACCAGGGAAAATACATATCTGTTTGTATTGTATTATAATTCTATTGGTGTAATAATAGGAATATCTATGCATACGCTCAGGAAACTTTATGGCCTGAATTTTATTTTAATTTTGAAATTACATGTAGTATTTTACTATAGAAGAATAAGATCATTCAGAATTCGAAAATGTGGCAGAGGCAAAAATTTGATAAGCAAAATGGTTGTTGAAAATGTGTATTTTTACACGAGTCATTTTATTACAATCAAAATGTTGTGTATGTATTTGATGAAAAGAAGATACATAATCACAATTGAACATGCAGTGTTATTTTTTGTCAGTTGTACATATGGTTAAATGTGTGAACAATTAAGTGTTGTTGTATATGTATATTTAAATTATTTTTGCTCATCGGAAAGTTTGGTATGGATTGGAAGCAAAACATTTTGTAGAATACGGTTATTATGTCTAACCACACATGCTTCTAGAGAAAATGAGGACATTTCCATCATGTTTAGCCTAAAAAGTAAACCAGAATGTTATGAGTTTGAGTAAATGTTGTAATGCTGCAATTGAGGACAATATATGCACTGATGCGTTCTTCCATACAACAGTGAACATTTTTAATATTGAAGATGCTCTGGTCCTGCAACTTTGATGATCTGAAGGTTATTTGGAGTAATGACCTACGGAATTGCGACAGGGTTTCTTGCAGGAACTTTTCAGGGATTCTTATTTCATGTTCTAATTGCAATAGATATTTTTAAGATTCACTGCTTAATGTACCTGGGAACTTGTGCTGAGTACCCTACCTAGGAATAAATCCATCAATGTCCATTTACAGCAAGTGGTGACCTAGCACTTGTTTATTTGTTTGTAAAATGGCTGTTTTCAATCTATAAAAGAAACTGGCTGTTTTAGAGAAACGACCACTATCAATGTGACAGCTTGCATGAACTCGTCTATGAGTTACTGCTGTCACAACCTGTGCTCCTTTTAACTGATCAACCATTACAGTTGAAACAAACCATTAACGGCATTGTGATATCTTTTGATTATCTAAAGAAAAGTAAATACATGTACCCTGATAAACGTTAACAGATTAGAGGGCTGTCGACAGATTTCAAGCATTCTGGTTTGAAAGTGTTACATTTGATAAATGGATATAGAAGCTGAAAGTGAATATTTTTACTGCTTTTCCATCAGTCGAGGATTGACCGCAAACCTGTTGTAAGTCCTTCATTTCATATAAGTTACAACAGTTTTTTGGTCAACCCCCATATTCTGGTCACCTCATTTTCAATACAAGATAAAAACACTATTGACAGCATTTATAAAGTGTATATCCTACAGCTTTCAGGTGGAATCTGGGCGCTGATTATTCCAGGTATTATTAAAAGTGTACATGTAACCTTGCTTTTTTTGAGTGAATGTTTTATATACCAGTTTTATGTGTGTATAAGATGAGGTCTTTTTAAGTAAAAGATTTTAAGACATATTGTTGAGGATTGTATTACCTGTTGCCAAAATGAATACATTGTTGTTTTCTTGTTTCCTAAACACGTGTATGTTGGTAGGAAGAATTAAATGCACACACAAAAAAGTGATACATGTATATGGAAATTTATCACACTTTGTAACATTTGGTGTGATCGAATGCTTCAATTGCTCTAAAAGAATAGTATATTAGTATGTAGGTTTATTCTTGCCCAGTTGGCGGCAAATGATTTTGCCTATACAGTGCAGATCATGATGAGCCTGCATATCACTTCAGTCTGATGATAACCAGCAATGTTTGGTACTCCATGAGTTAATATTGAACAGGAGAGGGAAATCTCGGTGTCATTAGTGTTAAAAATCAGCATATATCTTTTGAGGATGTCATTATATTGAATATTGATACACTGGTTAATGTCAATGGGGACTTCAGAATGAACATAAATTGGGGAATGGAATAAAAATTTCAAATGCGGTTTTTTTTTGTAATTATTTTATTTGTAGTTTTCAGTTGTGAAATCACTATTGTAGCTTGGTATTACTTATAAAAAGACTGACTAGTGTAGTTTAGCCTTGTTTATGGAAAATACCAGTTACCTTCACTGATACTGAAACAAAAAATTCAGTTCATCTTTGTTGCACAGTGTTATTTTTGGAAGGGTAATACTCACTAACTGTTGAGAGACTTTAATTGTGGTGTGTATTTTTTCATTTACTTTAGTTTCACTTCTTTAATGATGTTTTAAGAAGAAAGTGGTTTTGTGTTTATTGATGTAAATATTGTAAATAGATTGTAATTGTAAAAGACTGACCAGAAATTGAAAAAAAAATGTGAAATCAGAATTTGTTCTGTTTTCTTTTATTTATGGAGGCCTGTTTGAAATACTGTGACCATTTTTAGCTCACCTGAGCGCACAGTGCTCGTGGTGACCTTTTAGGATCATTGTATGTCCGTCTGTCATTAATGGCTTCAGACAACATCTCCTCGTAAATCAGTTTGCCAATTTCAACTAAACCTCGCAGGAATGTTCCCTTGATGGTCCTCTCTCAGATTCCTTCAAATAGAATGGATCAAAGCAAAACTGGTTGTTATGGCAACCAAAAGCAAAAACATCCATAATCTTCTTGTCAGGAACCACATGTCAGATTTCAAAGCAACTTCATGGAAATGTTTCTTGGGTGACTCTACCAAATTCATTAAATAATTTTGATTTTGTCAAAGTGGTGCTTGTTTTCCATATAAGGAAAACTTTTAAAGTCTTCTCTATACCCACTGGTTTGGTTTCAAAATTATTCCACAGAAATGTTGCTTTGATTACCCTGTACCAAATTCCTTCAAACAATTTTGATTCATCCCTATATGGATAACTTTGAAAATCTCTGAAATCACTGGTTTGATTTTGAAACGATTTCACATAAATATTCCTATAGTGAACCTTTTCCAAATGCCTTCAGAATTTTTTTATTTGTCAAAAAGCATGGCCCTGAGCTTTAGATATTTGGTGTGTAGCACTGTCTAGTGGATACATACCAAGTTATCAAATTTTGGCCCTTCCATAGAAGGGAATTTTAACATCTATGTAAAAAAGCAAGACTGATTGTGTAGCATTTCTTGTGGCTCTCAAGTTCATTCAAATCATGCGTAAAGGAAAATTGACCCTGGCCGGGGAGTCACTTGTTTACAAAGGGGGGGGGGGGGGGGGGGGAGTTAATGGAGATTGTTCAAATCATCTTGTCAAAAACCTACTTTCTTGTTTCTGAAGCTACAGCAATAAAATTTGACCTACAAAATTGAAACCAACAGGCAAAATTATCAGAAAGTTGTAATTTTTGATGGTAATTAAGCACCTTGGTGTCCACACATTTTCTCAGCAACTAGCAGATGGAATTCAATGAAAATCTTTTGGGTGGTTATTTAACAGGAGGAGATGCACATATTGTAAGCATGCTCCAGTTTGATGATTTTATTTTGACTACTGGCATTATTGCTACTTCTAGCATATTTATAGTACCTTCATATCTGCGCATGTTCTCGGCAAACGCTGGATAGAATTCAATGAAACTTTTTAATATGGGAAGCAATAGTACAAGGAAGATGCACATTATTATTAACAGCATGTTATGGCTGGATGATATGTCTTTGACTTCAGCCCTTTGATTACAATTATATAATTTTGAAGCCAATTAAAGTAACTTTGTGTTCACGTATGTTCTTGGCAATCATTGGTTCAAATTCAATATAAATTCATGAGAAGCTTCAGTTACAGGTGACGCACATATTGTTAGCAGGCTCAGGTTATTGCTATCCAAGTTTTCTATACCGGTAGTATCTTCATGAAATTATGCTCGTTAAAAGTCTGTAAAGGATCGAGTTGACATTTCACACAGGGATATAGGTGCAGTAATCAGTTAGCACAGCTATCATCACACCCTATCATTAACCATTTCTAAGGGGAGTGGTGATGTAGAGGGGTTAAGATGTCTGCCACTCATCTCAGAGGTTGCGGGTTCGAGCCCCACTGGGGTCACGACTGTACCTCCTAATATGACACCAGTACTGGTTTCTCCAGGAAGTGGACTCGAGAGTGACTCGATAGGTGTAAAGCTTTCTTCATTCACAATCGAGCTAAAATAAATTAGTATGAACTATTACCCTTTCTAAAATAAACCTTTATACTTCTGGGAGCATCCATTGTTTCCAGTGAATCCTTGTTTCTGTCTGTACTGAAAAGACTGAAGTGTGCCCACACTTTGGATTTAGTTTCTTGCTGAGGAGCAGTGTATGACAATTTCCATCATTTAGTATGACATGTGTCTGCCTTTTGACCATGAAAAATATTTGCACATTGTCAAAATGTAAATCCCACATGGGGCCTATAATCTAACAAGGAAGGCTAAACTGAAAATTTGCAAATCTGGTATCACAAATGGGGCCAGCTTGTGTAAACTAATGGTCCTTGGATATTGCATTGTCTCTCAGTGCCCTCTATCAATGAGTAAGTTTAAATAAATCCATTCAATAGTGTGATGGAATGACTGACAAACAAATGAACAAATCAGCGACTAAATTCGATCCCAGTGTTACCAAGGTTTTTGAGCTCACCTGGCACAAAGTGCCAGAGTGAGCTATTAGGATCGCATTCGATCCTGTGTCCGTCCATTCATCAGTCTGTCAGTCTGTCCGTCCGTCTACCATTTCCGTCAAACGACATCTCCTCTGAAACTACTGGGCCAATGTTGATGAAACTCTGCAGGGATGTTCCTTGCATGAACCTCAATCAAAGTTGTTCAAAGAATTCCATTCCATACAGAACTCTGGTTGCTATGGCAACAAATAGGACAAACTTTAAAAATCTTCTTCTCTGAAACCACAAGACTTAAAGCTTAGATATTTAGCATGTAATATTGTCTAGTGGACCTCTACCAAGATTTTTCAAATTTTGACCCCCGGGTCTAAACTGCGGATGGTCACTTAGTTTTGCATAGGCTTATATAGGAAAAACTTTAAAAATCTTCTTCTCTGAAACCAAAAGGCCTAGAGCTTAGATATTTGGCATGAAGCATTGGCTAGTAGATCTCTACATAGATTCTTCAAATTATGCCCCTGGGATCAAAATTGACCTTGCCCAGGGGGTCACTTAGTTTACATAGGCTTATATAGGAAAAACTTTAAAAATCTTCTTCTCTAAAACTGCAAGGCCGAGAGCTTAGATATTTAGCATGTGGCATTGTCTAGTGGACCTCTACCAAGATTGTTCAAATTATGACCCTCGGGTCAAAATTGACCCCGCCCGGGAGGTCACTTGATTTTAGATAAGCTTATACAGGAAAAACTTTAAAAATCTTCTTCTCTGAAACCACAGGGCCTAGAGCTTAGATATTTAGCATGTAGCATTGCCTAGTAGAGGTTTTTAAAGTTTGTTCAAATCATGACCCCTCCTCGGGTCAGTATTGGCCCCGCCAAGGAGGTCACTTGTTTTACAAAGACGTATATAGGAAAACCTATTTGGTATGTAACATTGTCTTGTGGTCTTCCACCTACTTTGTTCAAATCATGCCTCTTGGGTCAAAATTGACCACACCCATTAGGCAAGCAGACTGCAGGTATTCAGGTGATTGGTTTTGGGCCATCATGGCCCTCTTGTTTGTAATTTATATTTTATTTCTGGAGAAAGAACAACAGCAATACAGTATAAATTTGTTGAGAACAAGATCATTAAAATGAGCTTACAGCTCCAGTGTTTAGCTTATAGAAAATATTATTGGTTAATTATATGTATCAAAGGGAGACAAACCTTCAAATAAGTTTTCTTTTAATCACCATGTTGTTTCCCCTTCCTACTTGAACAAAAAAAGAAAAACTGCTACAGAAAGCAAAGCGTGCACTCTGTTGCAGAAATATATGCTAAAAGCTCCGGAGGGGAAAAAAAGATTAGGACCCAAATTAGGACTCAGGTGTTATATGATACAATGTAATTAGCTCTAAAATGTAAGTTCATTGGTTTCCATTATTTTTCAAACTTCTGAACAGTCATTATCTAAACAACACTATACATGTGTATTTCAGTATTAAATAAATATGAAAGAAACTGTTATCAAGCCTGCCAAGATTTGATGAAAAAGAAGCTCATCAAACAACAATAACTTCAACCTTTGAAGTGATTAAACTTACTCTAAGAAAAAACTTTACTCTAAGAAAATTCCTTACATCATAAGGTCAGTCCTGTGTTCAGCAAAAGAGATTTTAACAAAAAATGTCATCACCATAAAGGTTTCTTTGGCTACATATCTCAGTTGGTGAACTTCTAATATATTCTTTTCTAATTGATATCATATCAACTACAACTGTGACTTCAAAAGGGAAATCATAGGTTACATAAATTTTATGTTCCACTTCTGTCTGTGTCACCACAGCTGTACCCTAAGTTCAACTGCTACAGTAGTGGTTCCTGATCAGCCTACTGAAAAATTGATAATGTCTCCCTTTAATCCATGATGTGGCCATGTTGTTTTATACAAATGTACTTTAGCACAATTAACACCAGATCTAAGCCTTGCTGATTTATGTTCATCCTTATATAAAACAACCTAAACTAAAGATTGTGAGGTCCGTAACGACTTTTTTCGGCATATTGAAAAAGGTTTTTAGTAGGTTTTTTTTTAGCTCTTCAGCATTCATATTTTCTTTGTTTATATGTCAATTAACCCACCAATAAACATTTTGATTTCATATATTTGAAAAAATCCCAAAATACTAGCTTAGTTTTTCAAAGCAAAGAGCACAAACAAGGATAAGAAAGCATCAAGTCGGCATAATTTGAAAACATTACAGCCTTGATGTAAATTTCCTGAAAACCCTCTTACCATCGTGAACTTGCCACTTTTGTTTTGTACTTGTCAAACCTGTCTTATAAAAGTTCAGGGATCCAACAGTTTCAATACACTACGCTGGGAACCAAACTAGGAAAGTTTACTGCGTATGAGCGCCATTTATTGCAAGGTCAAACCCACTTTATCAATTTATTACTGTAAGTGTATTAATATTAGCAGAGTACTAATTTTCATGTCCAGCGCTAATATTTGACTAAAATGGAAGGCTTTCCCAATGATAAAATAACATTCACCATATTGAAAATAACAATATTACTATTCGACAGAACATAGGTACATTTTATTGGGGGGCCCGGGGGCTCAGCCACCTTGGTAGTTTTACCACCCCACTTTATTTCAATAGAGGATGGCTTGAAACTACCATACTTTTTACCATCATAACCTCCATCTACAGACAAGAGTACAAACCGTCAAGGTTTGAAAATTGGCCCTTTTTCTTAAAAGGATGGCTTGGTTAGTTTTTACCACCTCAATTTATTTCAAAACCATTGGAGATTGCTTTGAAACTAACCATACTTGTTTACCACACGACCTTCATCAACAGACAAGAGGACATAACTCTGTCAAGGTTTTGACAGAATTATGCCCCTTTTATTAAAAATACATTGAATATGGGAAAACCACTTTTGCCTTAACCCTTTGAATATGCTTGAAACTTTTAATGCTATTTCACATCATTACCCCCATCTGTACGCAAGAGAAGGTAACTCTGTCAGATTTGTTTTAAAAATAAGACCTTTATCGACTTAGAATCTTGGTAGTTTTTCGTTTCAGTCCACTTTTTGACTGAACTGTTTGAATATTAATTGAAAGTTGGAATACTGTTTACCATCATGATCCCAAAACATGGGCAGGAGAAGGTAATTCGTCAAGGATTTTATTTGAATTAGGCCCTTTTGACTTAGAAACCAGTTAAAATTTCATTCTTGCCACTTGTGACTTAACCATTTGAATACTTTGGAAATTGGGTTCTTTGTACCATCTGAGACCTATCTGTAAGCAAGAGAAGATAACCTGTGAAAATGTTTCTGATTTGACTTAGAAATCCTAGTAAAGCGTTGCCCTTAACTGTCAAAGTTTTGTTTTATAGGCAAGCACTAAAAAAGTCGAGCGCGCTGTCCTACTGACAGCTCTTGTTGTGAAGGTTGTGGCAGTTATTGCATACATTCACTAATATTTTTCAGAAAGTTTTGAATAGAAATATCAAATATGTTTCAAAATTTAATGCAAAAGTCAAATGTATGTGTAAATTGAAATGCATTTCTTCATCTTTGCCATTGTCCGTAAACATTGTATATAACACCTCCTGCGTAGATCGCCAGTTTGTCTGGTCGCACTAATTACAATGTCATCATAACAAAGGCTTTTCATTGAATACTTCGAGTCAAGTGAAAAGTAACATTGTGAACAGGTCAAACTGTTTGTTAGATCAAGCAATTAGGTCTACCTGTTAACTGTTGTTTATTGTTAACATTTTAATGTGAAATGGTATAAATCGGATGTACTCCAGCCAAGTTTAATGGAAGAGTTCCTAACATAATTCTGTGCATCAACTTGCCATTGAGCATGAATTGGTTTCAGCTGATAGAGGCGCAATTCAACGCTTACTTCACTCACAGCCATCCCATTCTTACGTTCATGTTTGGTAATTTCCACCAATTTCCGGACATTTTTGTATCATTACACATAACTTTGCGATAAATATGTAAATTAGCAGACACTAAAGGTGCACTTATTCATGTCTACACCCATATTTCAAAATAAATGGAATTGTAAGCAATGTGTTACAATTTAACTGCGCAAAATGAAGTACAAAATGTACATTTACAATAATAGGTGAAATGCAATAGCGGGAGGCATTGACCTTAGGAAAGCAGGCCAAAAATGAGCCCAGAACAAAGCCCAGAGCAAGGACTCAGTCCAGGTTTTCTAAGCGCCAGTTTCATTATAATCAACTAATGTTTTCAGAGACCAAAATACATTTTGTAATGCAGACTATTAAACTTACACACATCCAAACTTGAAGGGGGAAACAACGGGCATTCCCTATTCCAATGCTGAAATAGGGAACAATAACGAAATATAATGTAATTTTATCCTGTGTACATATTTCTTTATTAGTTGTTCACAAATTTACTGTAGAGGTTTATAGGTAATTAATACACAGAAATGAGTATATTTTCTATTGACAGTAATTACAAAATTGATCCAAGTTTATTACAAAATACAATTAATTCCAATTTTAGAGCTATACATGTAGTCTTTTTACAGAGATTGTTTCTCTGGGCAGTTGTCATTCCGGAAGGCTGGACTGCACTTGTACCAATCAAATTTTTCTTTACTAGGATAATCAAAAAAGATTTTATGTAAATTCTACAGAAATGCAATGATATTATCCTATAATTGGGAATAAATTTCACATTTGAGTGATATACCAGTAACCAGTTACTATATCACTGTGTGGAGTGTTAGATGCATTGTAATCTAATCACAAAGGCAGAAGGCTGAGTACCTGTACTGGTATAATGTACATAGTTGTTCATAATATTCCTGGTTACATTCTCTCATCAATACGTATTTTCAATTAATAACATCTAAATTGAAACTGTGTTATATTTGTTGTGCAAGAAAATATAAAGCATAAAGTTTACAATAGGTATGATCTGACGCTGGTTTTGAATAAATATATCCTGACTGAAATCACATCACCCTAAATTGTTAGCAAATCATATCATCTGATAAAACAAATTACAAAAGTTTCATCAAGGGGGTTCCCTCTTACAGACTGCATTACAATTCAGAATTAACAATCTATTACTTTTTGCCTAAACTTAGAAGAATTTTACTCCTTCAGTGCCCAGAAGTTCAGCTTTTCCGTCAAGTTCCAATGTATTCAGTGCACGAAGAAGTAACCAATCGTCCAGCTGATGAAACTCCTCCCCCTCTGTTTCATCTCCATTAGACAACTCAAACATCGTACAAACCGTATTTGTCATGCTTCGGTCTGTTATGTACTTATATATCAGTTTACCCCATTCTGCTGGAGTTCGCCACATAATGAGCCCTTCCTTCTTCGTTTTTGGATCTTTCCATTCGAGATGTCCCTTTTTACACAGCTCGTCCAAAACCATGTAAATTCCATCCAATGGTAACTTCCTGTTGATTTCCTTATTACTAAATATTGAGTTCTGCGCCTCATTGACATCTAGGGTGTGACTATTCCTTTGTTTTTGAATGTCAAGGACTAGACGACACCATGCCTCTAGCTGTTTCTTGCGCGTGTCTATATTTGGCTGTATAGTAAAGAAAGGTGCAAAGTTGTATTGCCACATCGTTTCAACAGAAGCCATTGTTTAAACAGGTACTAAGTTTCTTAAAAGTTTAACACACAAAATGTAAAAGTTTACAGTTATATATGAACAGTAACCAAAGATGAAAAAGTTAAGAAATGTTAACAAAGCACACTCAAAATGATTTTTTTTAATAAATGCCGAAATTTTCTTCGTCTTTTGCTTCTAGTTCCTGTTGTTTCACAATTTCCTGAGCTTCACGCTGCATCTTTTCCATCTTTTCAAGTGAGACAGACTTCAGTGGCAACAGTTTTGGTTTACACAATACAACTGTTGGCATATCTTCATGGTATGTAAGTCCTTGCTTTGGTAAACATTCCTTGACAAGAGGCTTAGTTTCTGGCATCTTGAATACACATCAATCTAAAACGAAAATGGAAAGATGTTATCATTTAAATCATGCATTTATACAAGAGGGCTAAGATTACCCTATATTGCTCATCTAACCTAAATATGACCCAATGTGACTGAAACTCAACCTTTGACCTTGACAAGACAAACACTCTGACTGTTTGATCATCATCAGACAGCAAAAATCATATGAACTTAAAACTTAAGGCTGAATCATTTGTTGACAGCAGGGTAACAGTTAAAAAGCTTTCTTGAGACAAAACTGTGCCTTTTTAGCTCACCTGGACAAAGTGCCAGAGTGAGCGATTAGGATCGCTCTCCGTCCTGGGTCAGTGTACATCGGTCCATCCACCATTGCTTCAAACGAAATCTCCTCGAAACCACAAAGCCAATGTGATCAAACTGCATGGAGTCCTGCATGAACCTCTATCAAAGTTGTTCAAAGAATCCATTCCATGCAACCTGGTTGCTATGGCAACAAATAGGAAAAACTTTAAAAATCTTCTTCTCTGAAACACAAGGCTTAAAGCTTAGATATTTAGCATGTAATATTGTCTAGTGGACCTCTACCAAGATTATTCAAATTATGACCCCTGGGTCAAAATTGACCCCACGCGGGTGGTCACTTAGTTTTGCATAGGCTTTATATAGGAAAACTTTAAAAATCTTCTTCTCTGAAACCACAAGGCATAGAGCTTAGATATTTGACATGTAGCATCATCTAGTGGACCTCTACCAAGACTGTTCAAATTATGGCCCCTGGGTCAAAATTGACCCTGGACAGGGGGTCACTTTTTTATTTGAAGCAAATTTTATAAAGGTCCATCCATAAGAGCAAATATGTAAGCTTGAATTTGTGGATGAGACCTGCAGGGGGTCACTTAGTTTTGCAAAGGCTTATATAGGAAAAACTTTAAAAATCTTCTTCTCTGAAACCATATGGCCTAGAGCTTAGATATTTAGCATGTAATATTGTCTAGTGGACCTCTACCAAGATTGTTCAAATTATGACCCTCGGGTCAAAATGCATAGGCTTGTGTAGGAAAAACTTTAAAAATCTTCTTCTCTGAAACCACAAGGCCTAGAGCTTAAATATTTGGCATGTAGCATTGTCTAGTGTACCTCTACCAAGATTGTTCAAATTATGACCCCCTGGTCAAAATTGACCCCATGCGGGTGGTCAATTAGTCTTGCATAGGCTTATATTGGCAAAACTTAAAAAATCTTCTTCTCTGAAACCACAAGGCCTAAAGCTTAGATATTTGGCATGTAGCATTGCCTAGTAGACCTCTTCAAAGTTTGTTCAAATTATGCCCCTGGGGTCAAAATTGACCTTGCTCGGGGGGTGGGGGTCACTTGTTTTACAAAGACATATATAGGAGGAAACCTTTTTGGTATATAACATTACCTAGTGATCTTCCACCAGGCAAGTGGCCTTGTACCAAGGTGAGTGATATAGCGCCATCTTGGCCCTCTTGTTTATGTTATATCAC
Source organism: Saxidomus purpurata (assembly GCA_022818135.1). Lineage (NCBI taxonomy): Eukaryota > Metazoa > Mollusca > Bivalvia > Venerida > Veneridae > Saxidomus > Saxidomus purpurata. The sequence continues at coordinate 17,030,865 of JAFMSR010000014.1, forward strand.
TTGCAAGCAGCTCAGTACTTATTAGATCATACCATGCTTTATAATGTTATCTGAATTAGAACTACACTGTAATGAAAGAACATCAGATGTTTTTGGTTTCAAGCTGTCATATAATGAGATAGGTTTTTCTTGAATATCCATTGAACCAATTATTTTCAATGTCAATGCATTGGTTCACAGGTTCAGTGTTCTAAACAATTTTTGGGGCCATCCGTTAATATTTATGCTCCTTTTCCAAAGTATGGGAATAAATGAAAACCCAAAAGTACTAAAGACAATTTAAGAAGATGTCACTAAATCCTTTTACATCTCTGTTATAATAATAAATTGAGTGACAACCATTGCAGTAACAAAGACTACATAAACCAGTCTAGAATGAAACTAGGGCTGGGTATTGCCAGCAAAAATGATATTGCAATACATGTATATATTGCAGTATATTACCTGAAATTGCGATTATATTGTGATAAATTGTAAAGCATTTATTTCAAAAAGAAAGTCAGAAAACCTAACAAAAAAATCATGTCTCAATATTATACACTTGGCTCTATTGACATAAGGGGTTGTAAGGGGTCATGTCTAAACATATTATATACTTAACTTAGTACATTCCTGTACCATTAATGTTGTTACAGCATTCACAAGCTATAGATATAACACTTAAATGTTTCAAAATGTAATTTAATATGAATATAGCAGGACTCATGAGCCATTTCAACTTGTCAACTTGTTACCATCCAATAGAACTATTATTATTTTGGTGATATTTCATGACTGTACCCTGTTTTAAATATTGTGATAGCCAGCATATTGCAATATATTTCTCACCCCTAAATACTGTTATTCATGAATTACTTGTGATGTAACTTTATAACATTGTGACATCACTTTCCCAAATACATCAGAATATCATTTCTTTATAGAGGATTTATTCCGGCGCAAAGCGCCAGGGAAGTCCCCAAGACAGTAACACCAGTATTTACTTATTCCTATTAGCGGTAGTTGCATTGACTAAGGCAGTTATTTTTTAAGGCTATTGGCTGTGCAAAATATGGTAGGCACTATTAGTTTTTTAATTGTTTATTTAATTAGTCAGGGAGAATACACATGCTGTAAATAAGTCAAATTTGAATTATAAGAAACTGACAAAATAAGCAGAGGCGCGAAGCGTCTCAATATTTTTTGAAAACAACTCAGGTACTTGGTGCCGCAGGTGCTTGTTTACTATTTCTGGTCTTCTTTTTTCAATTTGGATGTTTATTTTATTTTCATACTTACAATTTGAGAGTAAGATACTTAAACAAAGTTTTATTGACAAAATTGAGAGTAAAATGCTAGTACTTTGTCAGGTAGATACGTAACTGCCATCGCGCACTGCACTCTGACGTAGTTCCTATCATCTGTTTATTTTTGTTGATACAACAACATAGCTACAGGCCCGTAGCTACACTCAGTGTTTTTTTAACTTTTTTTGGCAACAGCCCAGGCCTTTCAAATTGGGAATTTTTAGTGCGATAAACTTCAAAATTGGGAAAAATTAACAAAACTTAATAAAAAAGATGAAACTTGAAATCATGGAACAGGTACATCCAGCCGAGAGCACTGAGGTTGCACAGACAGGTTATTTTCTGGTGTCACAGGATCTGATGGCTCAGATAGCTTAGGGCCCCCATGAGCTTCTGTTGATTTCTGAGGGTCATGTTGTGGGGACTCCGGTTTCTTGGACAGATCATTTAACTTTTCCGACGTTTGATTTGAATTTGATTTCTCTTTAATTTTACCAAAAGATGTTCGAATGTCCGGAGTGCTGATGGCGTGTTTAAGTTTTGTTTTCTTATTATAGTATTTGGAATTATGCGACATTTTTCGATAATATAGGTAATTTTTCTAACAATTTTTATCCGACTCATTTTGACGCACGAAAAAGCGTTTAGCGACCGTGTTCAAAGTCATACTAAATGTTGTACTATGCCGTGACCCGTTTTATGTAAACAACGCGCGTCGAATTGGCAACAAAATTCTGCGAATAAACCATAATTAGAGTCGGAATTTCATGCTTATTTGCATCATTTTAGTTCAACTTTCACAAGAAGTCAATGTAATTGGGAAAAATCTACTTGTTTTGGGGAATTTTTAAGCCTTTTTTGGGGAATTTTGACCATTTTTGTCAACTGGGAAGACGCCCAATTTCGCAGTCAAATCGGCGCAAAAAATCACTGACACTGAGGTACAGAGAGGCCAGTGCCTCCCTGTTTTTATGAGAAAAAGGATATATTTTGAGGCACCATCTTTTCAACATAGCCAAGCTGAGGCACTATTATTTAAGCAAGCATGACAGTACGCATTTAAAGTAGCGTTTTAGGATGACAAAAATCGCAGAATTCATAGAATTGGCAAGACACCGAAGAGCCATTTTTATATTGACCTTTTGATACCCACATTAGTTACAAAACTTGGTGTGAGATTCGAGAAATATAGGGTAGGTGGCTGTTTATTCAAACTTTAGAAAATGTATTTCATTGTCAGTGAATGAAATAGCCGATAGCGAGTCTATGACCTCTATAAACGTAGATTCTACATGTATTTCACATTAGAAAATCATAGTCGTACTGACGAAGTTCTTCAAGAAATGCATAATATTTAAAACAGAATTTGTTATCAAGTCCTTCAAGCCAGTCCTAGGAGAGACCCACAATCTCCCCCTTACCAGTACTCATGAAAGGATAAATCCCCATTCTAGGCAGTTCCTTATTTCATATTATATATATATATGTTTTGCTGAAACTTGGCAGAACCCCATTCTCACCAAAACAGTTACCCTCAGTGACTGATATTTCGATCTGAATTACGTGCTCATGACAGAAATTATTATTACTAGCTTTATGTTAAGAGATCTAAAATTTGCTTACACTTCTACATGAAATTTAATAGAAAAAACTTTTTCACACTTCTACACAGATTTGATTAGAATAAGGCCACTACTTTTATATTTCTTGGTTTACAAAACCGGCGAACGTATTTTCTCCTAAAATGAAAAAAAATAATAAAAATACGATTTTGACTTTTTATTTTTCCCGATGGATTTTTACTGGGATACAAAAAAAAATCGCCTGTTTTGTCTTGTTTAGAAAAGTGAAAACAAACTAGTCTTGGTATAAATTACATCACAAAAACATCGCCGCAAATCTCTGCATATCGCGGAGCTATAGATCCATGAACGCATAATGTGTGTTGTTTAATATAATTGTTTCAAAAAGTATAAGTTATTTTTATCACAACCTATAAAATTTATCAGGATTCATGTATATTTTCAAAATATTTGTTCATGATAGAAATTTGAATTAATTGGTCAATTTTCATTCTCCACTTGGCATTAGTCACTCGCGGTAGGTGTGAAAAATACGAGCTGTCAAGGATAACAAAACTAACCCAGTCAATTCAAAAATTGTTTGCAATATGTGGCATCTCTGAGTACTGTTTGTTAATTTATGAAAGATAAAATTATTTAAAATACGCGAAGAAACGCGAGGGCCCGCAAAAGATAGATCATTCCAAACGGCCACAACATCACTCCACTGAATAGAGTAATTAATTATTATCGTTGTTTATGTAACTCACTCTACTCTCCACGTTTTTTGCATATTTCTCCTAATGAATTACGTGACTTACGGTGAAATTCGGTAACTAAAATCGGTAAAATATTTTTGAAAATCTTTTCCTTCAAAAATCGGTGTAAAACCGGGATCGCGAAAATACGTGATACATAGAAAGAAAATCAGTAAAATCACAGACAATTTTTTCTATAAAATGTGTGGTACTTTTGGCCCCAAAAATGGACATACGATACCCCTGATATAGACTTTTAAATCTTTTAAATTTGAAACCGACTGTTTTTATCCTAACACATCACTATAGAACAAACTTGTTTGGTAAAAAAACACACTGAAAAATTCCTTAAGAAGTGTTCTAGAAATGCATTTTTATTCTCCTAGAGTGCTTAAACACATAGTTGAGCAGGGGGCGAAGCTATGCCCCCTGCCTTCACAAATAATTTTACTCCCTTCTGCTCTTTGCCTAATCACGACCCTGTGTATGCGAAAAGTATTTCTCAATCAATTTTTTTTAAAATTTCAACTGTTTTTTATTCAAATCAAAACGTTCCGTTTTAAAGAAAATTCGCAGCGTTTCAGCGTGTCCGTTTGGTTGTCATTTATTGTTTAAGCCGATTTTTTTCCGAGTAACAATTTTCTTCCAACTATTGCCGAATAAAATAATGTTTTCTGCAACCTCGTTTAATCTTAAAGGTTACAAAAGATAAGGCCGCAGGTGTCACGAGATCAAAGAATCTTTGGTGCATATGTATGACCACTGTGATTGTACCAACAAAACCACAAAGTGACTGGCACGAAATTGACTAAAAAATTTTCGTGTATGTATACCGTATTATTGCTGAAACAATGTCCTTCAATGCAATACAAAAATTGTGCAGAATCTACAGAAACTGATCCTGGAATTTTTCGCTAGACGCTTGATGAACGAGACACCCTAAACTTTTAATTAGTCCGAAGAAAATAAATACCGAAAAGGTAATGCACACCCATCGCGACACTATCTACGGCCCTCCTTGCGGTCATCTTTTCTTTTCTTTCTTGATCTGTACAGGGTCGTATATACAGGGATATGAAACGCGCTATAGAGCAGACGAATTTATTGATTTTTCTGCGCCGTAGGTAAGACGGCGCTGTCCGATAATTTTCGATCCGTTAGCGTAGATAAAACTACTTGTCTTTGATTATCGACGGTCGCTTTTCTCTAATTAATGGTAACTGGTATTAAAAATAAAGAGGCACGGACCTATCTTTGTATTTGGGTCCGGATAAAGAGGAAACAAGTGAAAATTTAAAAGTATGGAAGATTATGTATTGATCTTGCAAAGTGTAAAAACAAAAGCGAATAAGCAAAAACAAATAACAAAAGAAGAGTGTAAAAGGCGCGATGGTATTACTGTCGTATTATACTTTCTAGTAAAAGATCAGATCAAATAACTTATCAACAAATTATGTTTTACAAAACCGAAATCACTTTGTTATAAATCATTTAATTTTCCTTTTATCGGCAAAAAAGGCAATCAACAAAAAAAAAAAAAAAAACGTGAAAGGTGCGAAAGTTCTTCACGCCATGTTTGTGTCATTTTATTTTGATATTAATTTTGTAAAAAGTCATCAAAATAATTCTCGACATCGTTTACTAATAGTTGTGTTGTCTTTTGATCGGAAACAAATTAATTGGTATCTTTGCAGAAAAAAACGAAATAATTGCAACAAATCGCAATTGCTCAACACAACATGGAATCCAATTTTACACATCTACACACTTTTTAACGGTGATATCAAGTAATACTTATGAAACTGATTTTTTATCGAGATCAGTCATTTAACATGCTTAAAATGATCATTTCATGTAAAAAGATATATTATTTTCTTAGGGCTATAAGTAACGCACAGCATAACAAGTATGGCTACCAATCTATTTACAGCCGAATGACGCCGTTTTCAAATGTGTTTTAAACAATTTTTAGCCATTGTAACGGGTTTGCAAATAGTTTAATATGTGTATCAATGATTCATGAATATATTTTAATTCAACATTGGGACTCAATAACCACATCGGTGCGAAAATTCGTTACTATGTAGAACCTGGTTTTGCAAATTTCGCCATTTTGCCGCCATTTTTCAGCGCAAAAGTTAAAATTGGCCCAAATTTACGAACTTCTCCTTCATCACTTACCCGCTTTTAACAAAAGAAATTACGCGAACACTTAACAAACCCTTTCTCAAGCAACCAAATCCATATTATTCACGCAAACACAAAAGAACGACAGAAAGTCGCTACAAAGTTGGGCTATGTTAGCCGCAGCCCGCCATTTTCTCATCTTTCTCGTCAAACATTCTTACAGATGATCTGCACTTGAAAGGGTATATATTGCAAAAAAATCGATATGACTTCTCACAAATAACTTGTCAGTGGATTAATCATAACTTACCAATTTGTTATGAAGAAATTCAACGTTGATAGATTGATAATATTTTAGAGATTGAAGAAGATATTATCAATGATTTTCTGTATTCGCTTACTTAAAATGGCGTCGTTGTGATGATGAAATCTCGCAAAATCTCGTTACGGCAGAGAATTCGACCTTTTTCGCACCGTTTCACAATCCGTTAATATAACAAATCCTGATCTGTAATAGCTACCGCTCAAAACTAAACATTATGCCCATGCATGGGGGTATGAAAAGTAAAAGACTGTCGGGTATTCTAAGCTACTCAGTACACCTGGTATCCTCGAAGGACCAGTTTCAGTGACATTAAGAATACTTCAGGCAGAATTACCAAATCTGTTGGGGAAGACCTATTCTTTTTGTGAATTACTATTGTGTTATAAGTCCTTTATTTGTGGGATGTATGATAAAGTGAAAAATACTCCAACAAAATTATATAGTGCTGTTTGTCATAGACACCCCTGTTTTGCACTACAGATACTCAGTCGTACCTATTTCAGTGACCACTACTTCATTTGTAAACTAGTGACAATAGCCGGTATTTTGCATTTGCTCGAAGTTTACTATCACAAACTGAACAAAAAATAAACAGCGTGAGACTTGTTTATATTGAGATACAAAGCACATTCAATTTATTGGTTACAACGTATTATAAATACTATGAAGCACAAGGGGTGGGGTTCAAAGAGTGGGCAAAAATGTTGCTGTTTTTTTTTATAAAATGTAAGGATATTTAGTTGTCTTATATGCAATAAGAATCTGTTTACCATATCTCGTAAAAATATGAAGACTTTTGCAAACTTTTTTCAATAAAATCAGATCTGAAAGTAAGTCACCACTTCTCAGATCGGCCATTTTTCCGTTTTTAAAACTATAAGCAGACCATATGCTTCGAATATGTTTTTTATCAAGAAGTTCTTATAGGTCAGCTATATCTCCATACAAACAGGGAGAAAACAGTACAACAGTCACTTGAAGAAAGAAAATTTGTTGAAATAATGTTTTTGACCACAGATCTACATCTTAATTTGAAAGTGTAAATAAGTAATAAGAAAAAGGCTAAATGGTATAATTCACAACCCAGGTATATGTAGTTATCCAAAATATTGCAATTAAAAATGACTGCATACTTTCAAAGGGTCACCGAAGCAGGGCCGTCAACGAAACAGGGTTTTAAGGTGTTAGTTTTTGCATGCCCAAATGATCGTTATGTATATGATTACAAAGTTCATATTTTTAAAAAATAAAAGGTAAATGGAATAAAAATCAAAGCAAAGAGCGAATTTTATGACTGGGGCATCAAAACAAAAATAATATCAAACAGGGAATGCCACGTACCAAAAACGCAGCCTCCCAAAACGAACCCCACAGCACCCAGAAGTGCACACCACCAACACACGCACGCACGCACGCACGCACGCACGCACGCACGCACGAACACACACACACACACACACACACAATCATGTACACACACACACATATACACTACCAACACACACTAGCATACAAAGCAAACACACGAGGACAAAAAGAACAATTTAAGGAACACAGTGGGGCACCGCCTTGGAACGGTCAGTGGAAAAACACCACTGGGGAGCTAAACCGGTTTATGGTGCGCACCCAACCTCACTCTACCCCCACCATGTTCCAAAGTCACAGGACAGTGTAAATAAAAGTAATCCCTGCTAGGTGAATCTCAACACACGCAATGGAAACAAAAAGGCATGGTATGTAAAACACAAAAAGCTCGGATAAATATATAAAAAGCAAACCTTGAGAACCAAAAAACGTATGTACTCAATGCCTTTGCAGAAGGCAGAGCACCAAGAGAAACACCCTTAAGGGCCCGACGAAACAGGCCAGAGGACAGAAATCAAAACAGTTTCGTCCCAGTGGGATTTAAAACTGCCCATCACAGAGTCCTCCCCCTCTTCCGTCAGACACAATCAAAGAGGGAAGCATAGCGTCCAACGTAAACGGGTTGAACACCAAACATGCGGGGTCTCAAAACAGTTGGGTCGTAACCTCTTTTAACAAAACGTTTTATAATTTTAGCAAATACAGTTGGAAAATTGCCTGACCCAAAATCTTACGAAGTTTGTAAACCACATCCCCATAAAAATCGGGTTTTGAAATACCTTCTCGCAGAAGAGTCTTTAGATTACTATTGAATTTCAAAACCAAATCAGAATTACGATAGTAAAATTTAGCAAAATATTTACGCAATTTGTAATAATTCAAGTCCACTCTGATAAATTTTGTCTTCATACTAATCTTAATATAGCCCAAATTTTGAAAATCTCATGTCAACTCTTCAAAAAGAAAGTAGCTTACTGATCGACTGGTTTCATTCAAATCAAATGCAAGCAAATCCTAATGAATTCCAAGCAATTTGCAATTCCGGCTCAACAGCTGAAAATCTTGATAAGAATTGGTGGAAACCTTTGTAAACTTACTAGGCTGACAGTGTTTCATTCTTTTATCGTATCAAATTTTAACATTTGTTCACTCACATGGCATTTTTGCTCAAAGCAAAATACTTCTAAAATTGAAAAAATACAGAAGCGGGCTTTAAGATTTGTTTATGAGAACAATTCAAGCTCATATATGTCACTTCTAGAAATGGTGCATACGAACAATGGCCATTGAAACTTTTAAAATATTGAATAAACTTGCTCCACCTGTACTGTCTGATCTTTTAATCCGAAAAGCTACCAAATATAATTTCAGATATGGTAATTATGAATGTACTGCAGGTACCTCAAGTCATCACCACGACTTACGGTAAAAAAATCAAAATTTGCAGCACCTATGCTTTGGAATTCGTTACCTGAGACAACAAGACAGATAACAAACTTCAGTCAGTTCAAAACTCAAATGTCTTTTTGGGATATAAATAAATGCAAATATTGTGCATGTCAAAACTAAAAAAAAATGTTTTGGCTTTAATCACTAATATAATATAAGTGGCATAGCTATTTACAGATTTTTACCTGCTTTTATGATTTCAACTTTGTGTGTTAGCTAGTATATACATGCATTGTGTTACCTTCTCATTTAAAAAAAAGTTTTTATATGTTGTTATTGTAATAGCCTGTTAAAAAGCCCATTCAGGGCTTATGTTATTTGTTGTTCTCTTGCCGACTGAAATAACGCTTATCTTAAAAACAAAATACAATGTCATGTACAAGTTATCGTACATAATAAACAAAATAAAATCTAATAACCACGTACAAATAGTCACTGATGCTTTTTCAGAACCTCTATAAAAAAGAAAGACTGAACATCCTAGGTTTACCATCTTTGGAATATAGGAGACTCAGGGCAGACATGCTGCAGGTATATACAATCATGAATGACATTCAAAGAATAGATATGGATAAGTGGTTTTGTATTACAAACACAGTACCTAGGGGACACACCTTTAAAATAAAAAACAGGGCTAGGACAACTTTAAGAATGGGGTTTTTTTAGCCACAGAGTTGTAGATGCATGGAATAATCTGATCATTAAAATGGGTGCAGCATTCACCTTTAATTCCCTTAAGGCCAATTTAATAAAAAATTGGGGGACCTCAAAAAAGTTCCATATGCAAACTGCAATCAATGAAACTGGGGACAGTGGAACGACTGTGCGACAGTGTGTAAATAATAAATTGTGATCAGTGTTACAATTAGAAGACTTACGAAGTAGAAATTGTTTATCAACAGAAATAGGTTTTTTTTAATATTTAAACGGGGAAACATATTGAAAAGGACCACAAACCACAGTCACGTGAAGTTTGGACCCCAAAAAGTCATTTTCATATAACACTTTCCGGTGTGTTTTATGAAAATGGCTTTTTGGGGGTCTAACTGTGCCCGAAACCACATGGTTTAAAAAACGGTCGCGCTACTCAAACACGAAACATTTCGGTTGGGGATAAAAGCCTGACCAGACCAGATTATAAATATAATTACTGATAATATTATTATAAATACTTATGCATTGACCAAAACTTATTTTCGACATTTAAAAATTACTAAAGAAAGTTAACTACCATATAAGAATTAAGAATACTTTTTGCTGTTTATCGTTTAATCACCACTGCTGTCCATGTCTGTCTTTTGTAACATTGGATACTTATATAATCTAATTTTACTTTGATTTATATATTCATTTATTTATTCAATACCGGTAGTGCATGCTACATACTTTGTTAATCCTGAACATGTTTCATTCGTGCCACAAAGGTGCCACATTGTCAGTATAAGTTAGTTATTGTTTACACAACATATCAACAACCAACATCATCTAATTAATGCGTACAACGTCAATTTTTTTACTTTGGATTTTTTTTATCACTCTACACATGTAGATCTAACAAGTTGATGGTGTATTGTCATACAATATGAAGTCCCCTGTCGGCTCGGAGCAATCTGTAAAGAAGGGTGTATACATTTATGGTATGGTAACAGTAATAATATGTAAATGCCGAGATATCACAAATACAGCTATATGATGCCAAGTTATAAGACCTAAGTGTTAAACTTACCTTTGGAGTAAGCGGCTGGATATTGTTTGTGACACCCCTTATGGATAGGGGAATACTACAGTCGATGCATGTACAAACGACAGGAAACATTGCCATATAACACTATGTGAAAGGGTTGAGCCCTACGTGTGACCTTGACATCGGTCAATCCTGTGAGATTGGTCCATGCAGAGAAGACGGGAAATATTGCAATATAACACTCACTTACATAGTTCGTATTGTTGAGTATGATCTTGACCCGGGGAACAGGAAACTAAGTGTTGTGCATAACACACCTCATCACATGGGTAACAATTGTATACAACGTTTTATCAAAATCGATCGTTGCATGTGGAAGATACAGATTGAAAACGAAATTGCGGGCGGACGGACGGACGGACGGACGTACGGACGAACGGAAGAGTGCAAACCGATAATCCCCAAACCGGTCGTGTGGCCGGTATGGGACTATTAACAGCTTAAAGAGAATGTGTGTTTGCATCAACCAGATTTCTTACAAATCCCATATCTCCTGACCCTGAGTTACGCTGTGTCCTTTCCTATATTTATTGAAAGCATTATTATAAAACATTTTCTGGTACGTGGTATTCCCTGTTTGATATTATTTTTGTTTTTTTTTTACCTTAAGACTTATGTACGGTTCCCTAAATATAAATGACCTATAAAAACCTTTAAAGTAAACCTCTTCACAAAACACATGACTTTCAAATGAATATTCATTTGTCAAAAATGTACAGATTTTAATATTAAGATGTCAATTCATTTTAATGAAATTAATGAATTAATATTTACGGAAATTTCCGGTACGGTCCGTAACATTAAATCGGCCGGTCTGGTCAGGCTTTTATCCCCAACCGAACATTTCCGTTCCGTTCCGTGTTTTATAGAAATTAATCGATTTCAGTTTGACCGACTTTACTCTACATGTACTGGAAAAATAAAGGTAACTTGATCATTGTGTAGTATTTTGGTATAAGTGCTAATTTTGGTATTACCTAATACCACCATTGTGTGCTTTCGTCCAAAGATTTTCATGAATTATTTTATTTCAGTCTGTATGTGTTGACAGACCATCCCTATTTCCTTGACCTGTATAATTTCATGTAGGTATTTAGAAAGTATCTCCGTATGTACAAAAGATAATAGACATGATTATGAAAATCAAACATTCAACAGAGTCCAACAATTACAGCCAGCAAAATGTCAGTTGTGACTGACGTTTGATGTCAAGACTTTTCACCCCAACTGGACGTTTGACCAGTGTCAAGTCTTCACCCCCTACTGGTTAGGGACCGATTGGTCTTTTAATTCGGAGAACCATTTCGGACATCGTTTTAAAACACTCGATTTTGTTTTTGTTGTGTATCGTCTGTTGTCATTAGATCTGTCAGACAAGCTAACAGCAACAGCTCAAAGAAATGTGAATATTTACAGTTGTTTAGGCAGTAGCGGATAGCTAAGGAAACAACTGTTGTGTGTGTGGTCAAAATAGCTATTCTGGGAGAATAATAAATTTCAGTTGACAGATAAATGCCTCTGCTATCCAAAATGAGTCAACTTTTTCACCTGTGTCCGAGTTTTCCATGCATAGAGCTTTGTTTACACCATACACCGATTTGGTCAGTAGCGGATAACTTTAGGGAGTATGGGATAACTCTGAGAGAGTCATTGGCGGGGCGTCTCAATGCAGTATAAATCGTGTATTTAATACTTTTATGTGCTGTACACATGTTAAAGACACATCACAGGTATTTCAAATAAAATTTGTTTGGTTCTGCAGTATGTTAATAGTTCCGTTTTTTTAATTAAAAATACGATACTAGTATAGGTAAACTAAGTTTGCAGTTGAGACACTAGTAGATACTAAACAGAATTATTTACACATGTAATAAGATCATAACTGTTTCAATTGAGATCAGTTATTGGTATTTGAAACCTTAACCAATCATATGGTAATCTAAGGGAATCAATAGCATTATGACTCACAGATAATAACAACAGAAAAAAACCCAGCTCAAATCACTAAACTTAATCAAACTAAAAACAAAAAGAATATGAACTGCAATCATCTTTCTTGATGCTTTGTGTTGGTTTAATATACGTCTAACTATATAAACAATAATATAAACGTCAGGAAAGCTGTGCATTATAATAGGATTGACTGTAGAATAGGATCGGCTGTAACAGTTGCATACACTTCTCCACCACTACCACTCAAGTACAGTAACCTGGACTCTTCATTCATTAAAAGTGACGTAGTGTCCAGACTACAATTATTTTCCAAAATAGGTGTGAAATACAGTGTACATGTATGCAACAAAGGATACGAAATAACTACAATAAACCTGTTTAGAAAAAGTGCATGTATCAGTATTAGGTGATCTGAGTCAGTAACTAAATATTACTGGATGCTTTTCCCTCAGGAAAACTTTATAGTAACTAAAAGTAACCAGAAAAAAAGTATTCATGATTATTTGCCCAATGTAATTTAATTCAATTAATTACTTATAAATAAAATGGGTAAGTTAATTGTATTTAAAAAATAAGCTCACTATACCAAAGCAGTTTTAATCAATTACATTAACGTAATCAGTCGCAACTCTTTGTGTTATGTACATTTCTTTAACATCATACATTTGTCATTTTCCATTAATAAGACAGGAATTACAAGGTGTATTTCCTTCATTTAGAATCTATAATATTTATTAACAATCACAACATAGTAATTGTATCTACGAACCAATAAATTGACAGTTAATATTTACTTTGAAACAACCCCTTGATTACAATACCGCAGGGTATAATGGCAATCCGTTACTGCCTAAATCATGTACTTGACATTCAAGTCTCCATTCATTGTCACTGTATGCTTTATGGCAAAAATATTTGTTGGGGGTATCAAAGACATATTTGTACATCATATGATACCAAGACTTTATTACTTTATCTTCAACTTTGCATATTTTTTCTTACAATATTCTCGAAAGCAATTTTGCTTTTTTCGAAGCGGTGATCACTTCCGGTTGCACTGTTCGGCTTTATGTAAATTAAATTCTTGCAGAAAAAGTTATGACAACAAATTAAATATCAATCTACGGGGAAAACATCACTCTTCAATATGTGAGATTTATTTTTCCGAAACATTCAAGCGTTTTTCAATAGTCAGCCTTCAAACTCAAACCTATCCGCTACTGCCTAAAATCCGCTACTGCCTGAACAACTGTACCTTAGAAAACAAAAGAAATTATCTGCCCACCAATACGCATGTTTCATATTTTTTGTTCTTTCATCAACATTGACATCACATTATTGGCTTTTACCTTTTTAGTTTAGAAATAAACCCTACAACGTATGAAGAAGAGAAAACAAGCAGATAACTCTGTCTGAAATTCTGGTACTATCTTTTGTAAAAATTACCTCCATTGGTGACCTCATTGTGGGGCCTCATTTGTGAGCTAAATATATTTTTAGACGTAACCAAAGAATCTCATCAGTAGCACGAGGAACCAAAGTTGTTTGAGGTGAAATTTCATAAAGATCTGGTAACGTTTGTGAGTTATAGAAAAAATTTGTGCTGAAAGTGTCCGAAACTAGGACCCTAACCAGAAGACATTTAACCCTTACGCATTTCACCTCCCATTGCTGATACTGAGTATGTGTGCAATGTGCTATTGTTTTCTTGATTCTTAAAAAAAAATGAAAAAAAATAATGTAAAAACTAAAACTAGAAACACTTAAAGAAATAAACAAAAATATGTTGAATTGGTGAAATTAAATAATTACAATATTAATGTCATAAAATCCTTCTAAAAACGTTAAATTTCTAATCATGGAGTAGTCTAATTCATACAGCTTGTCGGTTTGATCCGTATTTTGGATCTGATATTTTTATGAACTTGTCAAACCTCGGAAGAAAGCGCCCATCCAAAATCTGGCAGGCTTCAATGTCAAATTAATTACACCTAAGTCATGGAATTATATATAGGTCCGTGTCTATGAACAACTGTCAAAAATTTTGGTATTACAAAGGCCGAAACATGTTCTGTGAGAAGAAGGAAGATATCACATAATTTACAGTGTGACATCTTCCCTTTCGATAAGTCACCACGAAATATGTTTGATATAAATCTCAAAGCAACACCCTGCTCGACTAGTCAGACTTCACAGTACATGAATGCTCCATGTAATACACTATTATATTAATTAGTAAAACTTTATGATAGATATAGTCCTTTGACTTTGTTGTCACCATAAGTTGATAATTATACAACTGAAGACTTAAATGAGAGATCAGTGTATGATGTAGGCACATTATGCGTGTTGTGTGTATGTTTCACTTTTAGATAGAAAAAACAAGATTTTTGAAAAACAAAACAACCCAAGTTGAGCTTATAAATACTGCGTCAACACTGAAGCTTGTCAGAGGATTCTAATCAGGGGGTCTCATGACTTAAAAGGCTGAGCAATCCATACTTTCACATCATGTTGATCAACTTCCGGATGACTTTCTGTCCAGTTACTGGACAACCAGCCACTTCCTACTAAAATAGTCATTTCACCTCCCATGAAATATTATGTTGTATAATTTGTAATATAGATTTTGAAAGAATGTATGAAATGTGCTATTGTTGTACTTGATTAATGAGTAGATATCAAGCAGTAGGAGAAACAGTATATAAAAAATAGAAATTATAAAACGACACAGAAGTGTAATGTAACCACACAATCAAAGCGGGTTTAGTTTGACACTTTTATTTTAAGACCAACGTTTCGGCTTTTACAGAGCCTTCTTCAGGGTGGTCAAAAAGTAGAAATGTGAAAATGGTAAAAGAAAAGGCAGTGGCTAACGAACAGGAATTGGTTCTATAGACATCAATATTATAGTGACCTGGAATTATTTTTTTCTATTCATATTAAACTGTTATGTGACTTCAGTACAGATGGTATGAAAAGATGTTTTTGAAATATTTCTTTACTTTTCTGAATTCAAATCCTATTGTCAAACGTTGTTTTACATTTTTGCAATGTGATACAGTGTATCAGTCTTGTAACATCTGTATCATTTGGCATTTTGGTATCGTACAAAAATTGTAGATAGTGGTCGCTGGTGCTACAAAACAAGATCAACAGACGATGACCAAAGGTAAGAAAGACTTGTAAATGTTAAGTTAACCAATGTTTGACATTTGGATTTGAGTAAGCAAAGTACGAAATAGGATGTAAAACTTCTTGTGTATCATTGCTACTGCATATATCTGTAGGAAAAATGTACTCTATTTCTGACAGGTCTGTTAACTTGTACTGTGTATGGGGGCGGAGCTTATCTGTGATCTATCCATAATAGAGAACATGATCTATCTTCACGAGATGGGAGCAGATCAGTGGTCTAGTGGTAAACATGCTGGACTTGTAATCCAGGGATCGCAGATATGTTCCCCCGCTCCTACATGTTACAAAGATGTCCTGTCTGCCAGACTTATGGTTTTAAGTACAAGTGCAAGAGGCTGACCAAAAACATGCAATGGAAAACAGTGTTATAGTGGACCATTTCATAAAAGTTTATCAAGACCCATTCAGGCTAAGACTTTTGAAATTTGTAGAATTCAAAGATGAAAATGTAAACAACTTGAAATTAATGAATACTGTAAAAAGATTTTTGTCGATAGGTTGTCGCACAAAAAGTCTTTTTCTGGAGATGTCTGACTTTGTCATTTTTAATGATGTCAGTTCTACAATAAAGTTTCTGGCAATATTTGTGTGTCTTCAGTTAATCATAACAGATCTTTAGCGACATATCGTGATTAATGCAATAACAAGAAATTGTTCAGAAATGGTAGAGAATGTAATGTTAATTGACATTGGGAGCCACGACAACAGGTACCTTTCCATACGGTGTTTGAAAAGTAGGTGAAATTGAGTGAAAATGAACAATGTAATTATTGAAATCCCAGCAGCGGCTGTATCTAAAGTAACAGATGTGGTAGTGACAAGTAAAATGTTTATTTATAAGTGACTTTAAAGATATATTATGGCTTTTTTTTTTGCAAGTACTAAGAAGAGAAGCTACAGTAAGAAGTCAAGTTTTAATGTTGTTTATACACCAGGAAACACAAAAATAATGAAGCTGAAGGCAACTGCAATGATTTTTTTTCCTTTAAAAATGGCCTATACATGTATATACAGCAGTCTTCTAAAGAATGCAAATGAAACTAACTGTACATGTTGTTATAAAGGAATGCCATTTTACTGTTCCTTTTATTTTTTCCTGGAGATTGTGCAGAATATAGTCAAATATGACAAGAACAAAACTAGTGTTTCTGTATGTAGATGTCGTGGAAAATGGCATATAAAACCAGCCTAAAAGTCATATGTGATAGTGAGGTTGATTTTAAGGCTAATGAAACTTCAGCCTCGAAGAAAAATCAATTCTAATATCAAGCATATAAAGGAAAATCTAGGTGAATTACAGGAAGTCATTCAGATGGCAGCTTTTTTATGTAACTTACACGTCAAGAAGAAATGGATTTTCCAAGGCTCTGCTCAAGTGGATTAAAAACTGGGTAATAGAAAGTGTATAATAAATGATTTTCAAAGTAGAAAATAACTCTGTTGATGAAGCATACAGTAGGGAAGGGTCAATTCTGCTTGGCATCTGGGAACTTAATTAATCACTTATATGGAATTATGTGAGTGATTCAGATGGAATGATGATGTTATGCCGTAATTATTATGTGTCAGAATGCACAAAGGTAGAATCGTTGGCCACCACCTGGGTTAAAGTTTATGAGTGGAGGTTTTGGTAGTATGTGTGTGATTATGATCTGCATTGTTTCTTGTTCAGTAAGTAAATTTTCACATAGCACTCCTACTTACAATCAATAGTACTGTCCAAATTAAAGATGGACAAATCCATTTTTAGCTCGTCTGATTTTTGAAAAAAATGACGAGCTATTGTCGTCACTTGATTGTCGTCTTCGTCGTTGTCGTCGGCGTTGGTTAAATTTTGCGTTTAGGTCACTTACATGGAAACTATCAAAGCTATCACTTTGAAACTTGGACAACTTATTCATCTAAAACCCTTCTTCACATTGTATGCTTAAGATGCTGAGTGTGACCTGTTTTTTGGGGTAAAAAACATGAATTTTGATGGATTTTGGTTGATTTTGAGAATTGGACATAGGTTTTTCATTTTTTGTTAGATTGATTTCAAATTTTCACAAACAATTAATGGATAATGTACTCCAACATAATCAAATGGGTTTGTGAGTCATACATTGAGGTGGGGGTGGGGGGAGGGGGGTGTGATATTTTAGTATTTTTGGACAGTTTTAGCTAGTCTGATTTTTCAAGTTTTGCGTTTAGGTCACTCACATGCAAACTATCAAAGCTATCACTTTAAAACTTGGAATACCTGTTCACAATCAAATGTACTATAGAATGAAGGAAGAGTTTTACAAGTTATATAGCCCCGTTTATTTTGACTGGATAGCCCCTTTTAACTTAGAAAGTTTAACACACCCATTTTTGTAACAGTGAACATAATGCAACCAAACTTGGTGTATAAAAAGTATTTATGAATATCTTTAATTGAATTGTGTTTTGGGGCTCCTGGGGTCAAAAGGTCACTGTTACTAAAAATAGGAAAACTGTAATATATTCAATATCTTTAGATACAGTTGACATAATGTAACCAACTTTTGTTTGCAGTAAGTATTTAAGAAGATATTTGATGGGTTGTGTTTTAGGGTTCCTGGGGTCAAGGTCACTGTAGCTAAAAATAGAAAAATGGTAATTATTCAATATCTTTAGTTACAACTGACATAATGTAACTAAATTATTAAGTGTGTAATACATATAAATAAAAACATTTATTGGGATTGTGTTTGGGATCATGGGGTCAAGGTCAAGTTTTTTTTTCTAAAACTAGAAAAATGGGAAATATACAGTATCTTTAGTTAGTTGCAATTGAATTATTGTGAACACAGTTAGTGTATAGTTATTAATTACAAAAACCTTTTGTGGGATTGTGTTTCAGGGTCAAGGTCAAGGCACTTAGGGGGGGGGGGGGGGGGGGGGGGGGGGGGGGGCTTAAAAAATAATTTCAAAAAAAAAAAAAAAAAAAAGAAGGATTGGCCCCCAAAGGCGGTGCTCTTGTTATTATTACTTTGTAACACAATATTTTGCCGATCCAGTCCAAGATCGAAATTACAGTACAGCTCTTGAGATAACGTGACTTAGAGTAACTCGTAGAAAACACATAAATGACTCCATTCAATGGAGACACTTCGCGGCGGTTTGGAGTGAAAAATTTGATTGCGGGACTTCGCGTTTCTCCGAGTATTTCGGAGTGACTTCGAGGGAAAATATTTATTAATTAAAATGTTGGCAAAATACACCTGTTAAAGTTTAGATCCATTGAATCACAAAGATCGAATCAGACATCGCCGCCGACTTGTTTTCGTTGTGAATCTCCGCTACTGTATACTATCAAAGTCTAATGTTTTTATTTTATTGTTTCAAAATGTATAGAGTTATTTTTTATCAGAACCTAAAATATTTATCACTTTTAATGTTGATTTAAAATATTTATTTCCGTTAAAAAACCGCTGTAATTGATCCCTTAGCATTTATCACCTACGAAAAATATGGCCTTTCATAAAGGATGACAAAACTAATCCAGTCAATTTTAAAATTGTTTGCAAATCCAAGCTGTGTGACACCACTGAACGAGTAATGTTTGTTAATTTGTGAATGCAAAAAGTTTTCATCGAATTATCATTTTTAAAGTTCCAACTGTTCTTATTAAAACAAAATGTTCTGTTTTTTGCCCCGAAGGGTGGCATATTAAATGCACCGCCGTCCGCTGACCGCCGTCCGTCCGTCCGCGCCGTCCGTCCGTGCGTCCCCACTTACAATTTCGGCCGGACTGTAACTTTGTCATGCATTGAAGGATTTTAAAAAACTTGGCACACATGTCTAGCACATCAAGACGGGGGAGGGGGGGGGGGCAAGACCCACATCCCTACCTCAAAGGTGAAGGTCACACTTGGAGTATGAAGGTTATGGAAGCCTCTTATAGCACACATTGTGTCAGGACTGTAACTTTGTCTGCATTGAAGGATTTTAAAATAACTAGGCACACATGTCTAGCACATCAAGACGATGTGTCGCGGCAAGACCCACGTCCCTAGCTCAAAGGTCAAGGTCATACTTAGAGTTTGAAGGTAATGGATTCCTCCATATAAGCATATGCACACATTCGTGTCAGGACTGTAACTTTGTCATGCATTAAAAGGATTTTAAAATAACTTGGCACAAAGTCTGCACATCAAGACGACGTGTCGCGGGAGGGGAAGACCCCCCCCCCCAGCCCAAAGGTCAAGGTCATCTTAGAGTTTGAAGGTAAGGATTCCTCTATATAAGCATATATGCACACTTCGTGTCCGGACGTAACTTTGCCATGCCTTGAAGGATTTTAAAATAATTTGGCACAAATGTCTAGCACATCAAGACGACGTGTCGCGTGCATGACCCACATCCCTACCACAAAGGTCAAGGTCACACTTAGAGTTTATAGGTAATGGAATCCTGTATATAGCATACATTTGTGTCCGGACTATAACTTTATTATGCTTTGAAGGATTTTAAAATAACTGTGCACAAATGTCTAGCACATCAAGCGGAGTGTCGCGTGCAAGACCCAAGTCCCTACCTCAAAGGTCAAGGTCACACTTAGGTTTAAAGTAATGGAATACTGAGCATGATACTCTGTCATGCATGGAAGGATTTAAAATTAGTAGCACATTTATTGAGCACATGGAGAGGACACAGACTGTGAGGCACCTCTTTCGGGGGCATTCGTCACTTGGGAGGGACAGCTCTTGTTTTTTTTCAGAAAATTGCGGCGTTCCAGTGTGTCCGTTTTTTGTCATTGTTTCAGTAACAATTATCTACTATTTATTTTAATGAATAACCTTGCCAAAAAATAATTTATACTGCAACCTCTTTAAATCATAAAGATACATCCGCAGGTGTCACGCGATCAAAGAACAATCACCGACTACATTTTACATGCGAGTTTTGTTTGATCTTAGCGAAGCACATGGCATTTAAAAGACCGAGATATTTGACAATGTGAGACATGTACAGGTAGCTCTAGACAATAGTCTGATAATTTTAGATAATAGAAATTCTAGATTGGAATAGATAATGTTATGAGTAAGTTTTGATTTTGATAATACGATATATTGAAACGCTATACAAATGTTCATTAATACACAGAAAAACGGCTATCGATTGCCCTACAACTCTATCGATTGTCGCCGACCTGAATTCATTAGCGATGATTTTTCGATTGTCGGCGACTATCGAGAAATCACTAGTAGAGGCTTGTGTCAAAACAAATGTGGGTCTTACAGAACATTTTAATTGTCCGGTAGGTTTAAAACAGGGTTGTTTGGCATCACTGATATTATTTTTAGTATTCATTGACGAACTAGTTAAATATATTGAAGAAAGTAGTGTAAGAGGGATACAGCTATTCCCTGACTTAACCGAAATACTGTCACTTTTGTTTGCAGGCGATCTGGCACTTACTGCAGATAAAGTTAGGTCTCCAAAAGCTTTTAAATTCATTGCAAAAATTTTGTATTGAAAAGGGGGTAAAGTACACAAAAATCGAAAATGATGGTATTTAAAAAAGGAGGGATAACTTGAAATCTACTGTTTGGAATTCAGTACAACTTCATACAGTGGTCAAGTACATTGAGAGGAAGTGCAGTGCACAGGAACCATAACTCTTTCTTGACTCATTTTAGAGTCATTGCCCTTTGTTACTTTTCCTTGTCCGGAGCATTACTTGAAAACTACAGGTTGGAATTCAATACAACTTCATACAATGGTTCAGCACAATGAGAGGAAGTGCAGCGTACAAGAACCATAACTCTATCTTGAGTAATTACCAAGTTATTTCCGAGAGTAATATCTCTATTTTTTTTTTCTTTTATGTAAGGTATTCTGTTACTATGAACTTCCTCAGTTTATAAAGCAGTCTTTCCGGGGAATTAATCACATTTAGTGATAGCTCTGGTTTACACATTGTTGACAATATATACAGTTACAAGTCTAAGAAATTGATACAATATTGTAACATATATTTCGTAATGGGCCGGTGGCCAATATCAAATAAACCATTTGTCATTGTCATTGTATAAAATAAAAATATGCAGATTTTAAAATATGTGCAGCAATTATGTGCAGCAGTTATTAAAAGAAGAAAAACTATTCTCCGCCAAGAACTTATGTTTTGAATGAGTTATTGATTTGAAAATTGGTATGTATGTAGCTTATATTGACATGTAGCTTGGGATTGCATTTAGGTGTCCCTGGGATCAATTGTCGCATTTTAGGCGAGCAGTCTTGTCCATTCTTTATGCAAACGATATCAATAACATTCATTTAGAGTGCAGTTCAGGATCATAGTTGCTCATATGAAAATATTTTCAAAAATAATCAGTATACAGTATGACATCATTTCAGTCATGTACAAACTGCACGGAATTATGAAAAGATGCATGTAGTCTAGTGAAATGAAAGTATATTCTAATAGAAATTTGATGGTATTTGGATTGTGTTAATTGAACCTTTTCTTTATAATTTTTACGAATTTATATCCATAACGGTTTTAGCAATTGTGTATTATCTGACGTTAAACAATCTTTCAGCGTTATGTTTCGTCTGTTAGTCAGTGCTGTTGTACGTATGTAAAAGCGATAACTGAATCTTGACACATTTTTCAAACGATGCAGTAGATACATGTAATAATCTTAATGACACGGGGCACATGTCATTGAGTGCTTGTTAGCAAGTTTTACAAGCTGTCATTTACAAACTGAATAACCTGGCTTTTGGTGTACATGAAGTGTTTAAAGTGACATTATGTGCATCTTACTGCACATAGTGTATTTTTTTTTTGGGTTTTTTTAAAGAAATTTTTGGTTGTTGTGCATTTAAATGTGTTAAACTAATGATAATGCCGCATAAGTATTTGAAGTTGGTACTTTAGAAATAAACAAATTGGACTAATAAAATAATAGTTGCTTTCTTCAAAGTGATCTCCCTTGTGTTTTTGTTGTTGTTGGTAGAGATTTTGGCAGTGGAAGGGAAGCAACTCCTGCATGCATTTTTTTTTTTTAAATTCAGTAGAATTCCGCATTACGACCACGCCGAAAATGCGACCACGCCGCTATTACGACCATTATTTTAAAGTACCAACTGGTTTTATTATATATTCTGTTGGTCGTTTATACCAGTAAAGCAACCACCCCACTATTCCACTAAAGCGACCATCGTATCCTGTCACTAATAAGCGATTTACACTGTTTTATTATCCGCTAAACAGACCACAGCATTTATCCCTGTCTAGCGCCTCCGGACATTACCACTGTATTTGATCCCGCCGCGCACCTCCAAAAGTTATCTACACATGTGTGTTCCTTTGTTGATTATGTCAATTACAAGAGGTAGGGTGTGAAATATTTTTAAATTATCGTATGAAACCTTTACTTCGATAACAAAAGGATGTAAATGACAGTTGAGGATTAATAAATTGAGAGAGCATCATTTGATTGAGAATCCCGATTGTTAACTTGAGCAATTACGGACCAAACTGCAGAATAATTTGCACGACATGTACATTATGTTTGTACACATTTGAGTCAGCTTTAGATGATCTGCACCGGGCAATTACTGAGTAAACCAAAATATTCTACTGCACAAGAATGAAAAAAAAAAATTTCATTAATTTAACACGCTCATTTGAAGTCGTTTCTGATCGATCAATTTATGTGCAAAATTTTTTTCTCTCAATTTGTTTATCGTACATATTTACTGTACAGAAAGCAAAATAAAAGTATGATTAGGCTGACACTAGAGTATTGTCATTCATGACAGATGGGTCTATTAAGTCAACTCGCTATTGAGACCATTCCGCCACTAATAGATCTATTTATCAAAAGTACGGAAGGTGGTCGTAATAGCGGAATTCTACTGTTGATTCTCCCAGTCATTACAGGAAAAATAATATTTGGAAAGTTATTATTTCGTACTGGTATCAGGAAGAGTTGGGTGTATTGGGTTAAAAGCTATTATTTCCTCTACCCTTTTTACACACACCTATTTCAGCTGGATTTTTACGTGAAAAAAATGAGCATTATTCCACTTTAAGCAGTTTGAAAAATTATTGACAAGTTTGAGGTGTTGAGGACGAGGTATTGACAAAAGACAATATTTATTAAAATGTTTTACATAGGAATATCTAAGGAAAACTCTGATCACCATGGCAACCAATAGCAAAACCCCTTAACAATCCACTTATCAGAAACTGCAAGACAAAGAGCTAAGATTGTTGGTATGTCGTATTTAAGAGTGGTCCTCTACCAAGTTTGCACAAATCATGCCCTTGGAAACAATAGTGGACCCCGCATGACATGTTATTAGAAAAATACTTAAAACAATTTAATTATAAGGAACTGCAAGGCCTAATGTTTAGATATTTTGTTTGTAGCATTGTTTAGTGTTTCTCTACAAAGGACCAGTGTGTTGAAAGTGTACCCCGGGGATCAAAGTTGGCCCTGTCAAGAGTCACCTTGTTTAACATAGAAATGTATAATCATGATACTGAAAACTTTAAAGGTCTTCAGTCAGTCAGAAACTGCATTACCAAGTATGTTTAGAGCTTAGATATTTGGTCCTTGGGGGTCACAAATGTTGCTTTTATCCACTCAACATGACATTTGTATAGAACAAAAACTGCGCAGCCTAGAGCTTAAAAATTGATTTTAGTTTGTAGCGTTTTTTTGTGGTCCTTTATGTTCTCTCTATTCAATCACACCCCTGGGATTGAAATTTGCCAGGCTGGTATTTTGACAATATCTGTACGTTCGAGGTTTTGGTCTGTGACCTAAACCCTTATCTTCTTATAATTGGTAGTTATTCTCAGGTGAGCATTATAGGACTGTTATGGACTTCTTGTTTTGTATTGCCGTGGTATATTTCAGTCCCAACCTGCTAATGGCAGTCTGATAATGGTCTAATACTGTTTGCTATTTTCACTATTTGCAGTCAATAAATTTTCACTGAATACCCCTTTTAAACAATTACCTGTTATCGGCTACGCAAGTCCATTTTTTTTTTAAATTAGCAGGGTTAGGGTAAATAGTAACATACTTTACATACATAAAGGATCAAGTTTCATAGTTAATTGTTTATAATGTTGATATGTGAATGTAGGCAGAAATAGTTTGCATGTATACCATTGTGCATGTCATGATTAGACTATAAATAGATACAAGAATTTAGCAATCCTTCAGACCTATAAAGTACAGTAACAACAAGTTATGCTTGTAGTTTTAAAATTCTTTGGATGGTGTAAAAAAACAAAAGTTAAAGCAGTAAGTATTTAATTATTTCGTATTGAATGGAACTCTGTTTAATTTCAAAACTTGCTTTGTTTTGGTATTCCAGGGGCCCACGAATCACCCACTTTTCCTTTAAAAAGAAGAAAAGTAGTCATTACCTTTTCTGGCCTTTCATTTTTAGACCTATTTTTTCAGCAAAAGCAAGTTAAAATAAGGAAAAATGTAAGGTAAAATTTTAAAAAGGCAGAATAGCTGCAGTGGTAAGAGTGGATAAAAATCAAGTAGTTCGCACAATTTGAATATTCAAATATAACCTGATTTACTAATAAAGGAGGCATAAAACTAAGTCAGCATGTTATTTAGAGTGTCTCTCCAACAGTCCTAGCACCTATTTAAAACATAAAACAAACTAAATGTATGTTTTATGTTCAGCAGTACCATTTTTACAGGTTATTACATTCCAATATTTTTGAAATAATATCCATAATTCTACACACTTTCAGAAAGAATAAAAGTAGACTACTGTTTTAGCTTGACTATTTTGTAAATAAGGAGGGATATTGCAGTCAGATAGCTTGACCTTGGCCTACTGCCCTACTTTCAGTTTTTGAAGCTACATAATTGATATTTGGACCATGTATAAATTTTCCATGTAGATTTCAACTTGGACATTGGTTGACCATGACCTGCTGACATGCTTGCCTGTTTTTGAAGCTACAGCAATGAAATTTGAACCATATGTACACTTTAAATGCAGATTTCACAAGAGAGATGAAATTTGGAAACCAAATTCCAAAATTCCTATGACTGACCTTGATTAAGACCTTTTGACCTACTTTCTTGTTTTAAAGTGCAGTGATAGTCAGGTGAGCGATGTAGGGCTATCATGGCCAGTGTTGCATCCAAGATAGCAAAAGAACAGGGCAAAAATTCTTATGTTGGAAAGAATAAGGGGGATCTTTGAAAAAAGGGGAGATTCATTGAAACCTCAATTTAGAATGTTCTAATACAAATGTAAACAACACTCACTTAAACGCTGATTGATAGTCGCTAAGACCTGTCATATTCTGGGTACAGATATATAAAGACCACTTTGCACTGATACGGATGTGTAACGGGTTATAAACACAGCTGCTGCAATGGCAGATTATTTATGATGTGATGAATACTTCAGTTTAAATGAAGTGGCTTTTTAGAGCAGAGCATTTACTTTTGCACTGGGATGCGCTTGGTGGCGCAATGATAATTTTGGTGCAATCTGTCAGAAAAATATGTTAATCCTGCGATAGCACAGCCTAAATGCACCACTGTATGGCCCTCTGTTTTTCATAGAAGTGGATGGCCTGATCGAGTTACAGAAAATATAAGGGAAATGAATAAACATTTACCAGACCTCTCACATGATTGTTCTTGACCAGTATAGCATAAGGTTGAAAAACAAGACTTGTGATGATTTGCCATGTGTTTTGCTAATGTTTTATTTGCCTTTTATGTTTCAGGCATAGTGACTCTCAGCATAGATACTGAAAAGGATGTTCTACCAACATCTTTGTGGGTGATACAGATCAAGACCTAATGTTAGGTACGAAGACAACCATTCCAGCCGATACTATACCTCACACCAGACCAATCCAGACTGTTTCCTCTTCTACATCTCAACAGGTGCTTGAAAAACGTGAAACCAGTCCAGTCCAGTCTGTTTCCCCATCTTCATCAATTCAGGTGCTTGACAAAGTGGCAAGCTGTCTAGATCAGGCTGCTTCTCCATCTGAATCACTCCCAGTGTTTGACGAGTCGACAACTAGTCCAGAGCATTTATGGTCTCCAACCAGAATGATGAACCGTTCTGAGAGAACTTCATCTACAGGAGATGCTCTAGGCACTCCAGTTAAAAAGGTAAGTATTTTTTTCACATTAAAAGTATACATTTATTTTATATATGATATTTTATTATAAAGTTATGATTTCTTCTCTAATCTACCATATATTCATTTCTAAATGCTTTGGGCCAAATGAAAGTAACCAGGAGGTGCGACTTTTTATGCAAAATATCTTGGTTTTTGCTCTACAAAATGTACTTGACAAAAAAAAGCAGAACTTGTGCCATGGTGGTTTGTCTACTGTCCATCCGACTGTCTATATACTTTTCTTTGTCCTTGAGACAATTCAACAAAAGCTTGTAGTATTTATATTTTGTATTTATTCCTGAAGACACATGCTTTTGTCTTTTCTTCAGCCTGGGTCAGAGTCTGAGATTGCTGACATTTCACCAAGTTCACCAAGAGATACGGGAAACAATGATGCATCAGACATACAGCCAAGGAGAAAAGCTAGAGTTAAGGATGAAAAAGTATGCCTGGTGTGTGGTGATAAAGCCTTAGGATATAATTTCAATGCTATGACATGTGAGTCATGCAAAGCCTTCTTTAGGAGGAATGCATTGAAGCCTACTGTAAGTACACTATGACAAAGGATAAATGCAGCTCCTTAATTTTAGCTTACTTTAGATTGATTTATTTTACATTGGTTGGTAGACTCGAGTTCTTTCAACTTATGATAACTACTCTTGATACAGTAACTGCAAATTTGGACTTATGCTAAAAGAACGGAAGGTGAATGTTTGGTGAACATGTGGCTTCTTGGTCAGAACTTAATTCTTTTGCCTGCAAGCTTTACTCATGCATCAAGGTGCTTCCTATTTTAGCTAATTGGAAGTCTGTGAAATCTGCTAGCAAGCTTTTAAAACAATAACAGATTATGGGGCCTATAAATCTGTAATTTTAAGAAACCTGGAAGAATACTATTCCTTGGCCTGGAGATCTTAAACTTGTGGTTTCTATTACCCGCAAAATCCTTGAAAATTAGTGCCCAACAAATATTAATGTTTTAAGTAAACAATTATACCCCCAACAAACATGGCTTGTAAGGATATGATACTAGGAATCAGTTTGACATGTCACGTCCAGCCCTGTTGTGTAGCGTTGCATCGTAAATAGTGTTAATCTTATGTCAAGGTGCATTGGAGAGTGGTATGAATTGCTTCAGATACCAGTTATATCGTCTTTTATATGTCTGATAATGTATGAATTATTTAATGTTACCAAGTACTGCAATTTTCTCTTTCAACAGCTCATGTTTACAATCAATGGGGCTGTTCAAATTAATAGATGCTACCAGGCTTTTCGTCTTATAAGTGTTATATTAGGCAGGGAAGAAGGAATGATACTAGGTTAGTTTGAATACCCGACTATGCAAACGTAGCACATTTGTGAACCAGTTGATCATTGCCAGCCCGCAAATCAATAGTCTGAATGATATGCATTTATTACAATTCAGAAAATTCTTATTACAATTGTTGTGAACAATCAATGGGGCTGTTCAAATTAATAGATGTACAAGGCTTTTCTAGAAATTTAGGAGGGTAAAAGGTACAAAGCTATTATAAAGAATGCTAAGTAGCACAGTGAACCTTATTTGAAATCAATGCTGAATATGTATTACAAAGAATGCCAGTGTCATTTTGAATATTCATCTATAAAATAATGAAATTATAAATAAGAATAATGATAGAACTGATTCTGTTTATTCTAAAACAGTTGTGCGTTTTACCTTTCTTTCATATTTTTGCCCCATTTTCACTAAAGAGCATTTCAATGGAGAGCTTAGTTTCTGCAAAATCATTGAAATAATTACAGCACTATTATTCTAGAGTCGACCGCAAAACTGTTGTAAGTCCTTTATTTCATACAAGTTACTACAGTTTTGCAGTTAATCTTCAATATATATTATTTAAGAGAGGACTTTAGATTTAAAACACAATGTTGGGAATATTTTTCATTAAGGTTATGGTCAATTTCATCAGTAAGACATTTTCCTTGCTAATATATAAAAGCAACAAGTGATTTAACATTGAAAGTGCTAATGAGGCTTTAAACAAGCGTAGCAGGTAGTAAATATAGCACTGCTGTCAAGATATATCTGAGATACACT
Organism: Saxidomus purpurata; assembly: GCA_022818135.1. Lineage (NCBI taxonomy): Eukaryota > Metazoa > Mollusca > Bivalvia > Venerida > Veneridae > Saxidomus > Saxidomus purpurata. The sequence continues at coordinate 17,059,870 of JAFMSR010000014.1, forward strand.
TAAGGGGCATAGCGCTACAAGCGTAATTCAAACATGTTTGATAGCAACAGCAAACACATTCAATTCCAAACCCATAAATAAAGACTGCTTTGTTTTTAATTTGCATATACAGATAGATCAATCAGTGCCTATGTTGAAATTGTCAGACTTTACAATAGGCAGTACATAATAATGATATCTGACGTGTGCAGTATATTTTGTGTATATCATGGGAAGATTTTTTTTTTACAAAATGAATCACACAATGAGCTGTCGGGTAGATCAGAACAAGTGCAAACATAGCCTAACATTGAGTTTTAACAGTTTGTATACATGTGCATGTAAAGATTCTCAACCTCCCCCCTGCTGCATTTATAGATCAGACTTGTCAACTTTTCAATTTGGACAGTACAATTAACTGTTCCAAGTTAATGATAATAATCGCAAAGGCAAAATCAGTTTAACTCAAATATTCAAGGGTAAGGACGAACAAATGACCTAGGTTTTGGCTGGAGACTTTACGAGGAATCATCTATAATCAGATATCTTGTCACATGCTGTGATGCTGAAGATATTCAACTAACCAAATTGGTCATGGTGACAGAGAACGTAATTATAGTCAATGAAAAGACTGGATCAATAAAGATATTTCACTTTCCAGCTTGATTAATTTGGTGTAGGCCAAAGGGTTTAATGAAAATAGAGAATTGTTATTATTCATTTCATAGGATGTAATTTGTAGATCTGGATAATATTTTGATATACATCAATATCCATCATTTATTTAAGTAATTGTGCATTTAGAGGTGTATGAATTACCTTCAGAGTTGGTTCTAGATTTTGTTTCTTATATTTATAGATGATTCAGAAAGGAAGGCCAGAATGCAGAAGGTACTAGAAAACCGTAAACGTAAAATGAAAGGCATAGATCAGTCAGAGGAGGATACTAAAACCATGATTAAGGAGGAACCATGTGAGGCAGACATGATGCCCGACCAATCAGACAGCAGTCGTCAACAGCCGAGCAACTCCTTGGCCGATACCTTCGCCTACAAGAATGCAGATGATGCAAAATGTTTACGTACGCCTCCAGGTTTAGGGGCAGACGGCTACAACAAAGATCCATCTTTGTTTCGTATTCTTACGCCGGCGGAATACATACTTTTTGAGGATCTAGGAGAGGCCTACAGGAGCACACTCGGGGAATTACTTCAAGATAGGATGGTGAATGAGGATTCTTATAATAATTGTAATGACTTGATTAACCATTCTACAGTGGCCGTAAAGCGACTTATTATGTTTATAAAACGTTTAGAAGATTTCCAGAAATTAAGTCAAGAGGACCAGATAGCCGCTTTAAAGGCGTGCGTACTAAGTTCACTCGTACTCAGGTCGTCTTGTTTTTATAACATTGAGCGGGACTCTTGGATGACTGGCTCTGGTGAAATTTCCACTTCAATATTACAAAGGTCTACAGGGTACAGTGAACTGCATGAAATACACACAAACTTTTGCCGAGCCTTGAAAGAAGTGGTCCACGATGATAAGGTCTTGTTTTCTCTCATCCAGGTCATCTGTATTTTCAATCCTGATTGTAAAGATGTACGAGAGAAGTGTAAAGTTTCCAATCTACAGGACAAATATATCATCCTGCTTAAGCATTACCTTGAATGGGAGTTTTCCTACACCAGAGCAAGAAGTGTATTTTCTAAGCTTATGACAATAATAGCAGATATGAAGAGGACTTCGGATGCACATAATGCTATTATTTTGCAAGCAAACCCGTCAGATATTGAACCATTGATGCTTGAAGTTCTGGACCTTAAGGGTTTGGTTTCTGCTCAACCCTCATGAGTATTTTTCAAGGGTTGGTGCTTGACAATCGGGGAGAATTTGTTGCTTGGAAAGTAACTTCAAAGCGTGTTTTTACAGATAATGTAATATATTTATGTAAATATGACAGTATGATGTGTTACCATACAAGTGACTGTTTAATCCAACTTTGAACTTTGACACAGAATGAACATCATATTAATCAGAAATGTACACAAAGTGTTTGTGTATAAGTTATAAAATTGAGCGCTACTGTGTGAAAACCAATATTCTTGCATTTGTAGTTTTGTTTTTAAAAGAAGAGAATAAATTGTTACCATAATGGGGAAAATTTCTAACAGTCATTCAAGCAATACTTCTACAGCTCACAGCTTTTGGCCAGTATAGTTCTTTGTTCCAAGAATAAGGACTGTAATATTCACCAAGGTTGTTTGTAATGTTTAAGCAAACAGTAAGGATTTAAGTCAGATTTCATGACTGTACAAGCTGGTCTGGATCCATACTGATTGCAAAGGTCTGATATCGGTTTTCACACAGCAAGGCTCGTATAGAAATTCTCAGGGTATTTCTGTATCAACGATGTGAGATATTTAGGTAATTTCACAATGTGAATTTAGAAAATAGAATTTCTAATATCTAAAAGAATAGGATTTTAGATTCAGTGTACAAAGAATGCTAATTCTATCCAGCTTGGTTGTGCTATCTTCTCGACTCGGGGGTTTTTTGTTCTTGAGTTTATTATGTTTTTTTTTACCCTTACCTTGATTTAGCAGCATTTCTGTAATATACTTGTCCATCTTCCATTTTGGATAGGATAGTACCATTTATTGTTGAAAGAGCTGGCCATTAATAGGGTAAAGGTTGAGTAAGAATGACCTACATATTAAGCTAAATATGTCACATAGGCTGGTAGATTGTGTATGTCATAAAATTTTTAATGTGGATTCTTTAAGGGTAGGCCCATGTTTTTTTGAATCAGCATTGCACATTTTGGCAACTAGCATGCACATAATCAAGCGCTTATGGGATTGATTTGAACCTTTATTCAAGTCTTTGGGGGGGGGGGACAGGCGGGTGGGATAAAAAAAAGGCGGGGACATTGGAAAAAAGGCCCTTGTTGGACTAAGAAATTTTGGTTTAAAGTTACATGAAAGTACTATCAAGCACTATCATTACCACCTATGAGATAATTAGCGCTATGGGATTGATTTGAAACTTCATTTTGGGATTGAAGTAAAGAAGGTAGCTCTTGACTAAATTTATTTCAAATTTTTACCCTTGTTGGACATGGACATTTCTGTTTAAGTTTTGCATACAAGCTACTATTATGTTCATTTTACATAAACCAAGAATTGGATTGATCTGAAATTTTATAAAACTTTTCAGGGGTATCAGACAGTTAAGTTGTATAACCATTTGATTCAAATTACGTCCCTTTTTCAGCTGAGAAATTTTGATTCAAGTTTTGTGTGGGCAGGCTACTAAGCCTCATATCTCAGTAATGTATGATTAGATTGATTGAAACTTCAGTAAAGCCTTCAGGGCTATCAGATATTTTAATTTTGTTAAAAAACACATGCATGCTTTATGTTAAAATTTTGTTATACACATATTTCAGTATTCACTTTTTTTAATCATTTGAAACTACAAAAAAAATGTTGATGGGTATCAGACTTGAAAGTAAGAAATGACCACAGAGGTATATGAATTTAATTCTTAACAACTTTCAGCCTATTTGATACAAATGCTTTAAATGTACTATGAAAGTGTTTTGAATAGTCGAGGGTTGTGCCATCTGACAGCTCTTGGTGAAAATTAGTGGCCAAAAAATGTGAGCTATTGTGATTGCTTGATGCCTTGTCTGTCTATTGTCTGTCCACATTTGCCTTGTGTATGCAATGGAGGCTGCATTTTTCACTGGATATTCATGAAACATAGTCAGAATGACTGCCTTGATGAAAGGTAGGTCAATATTAAATATGGGTCATCTCGGGTTAAAAACTAGGTCATCAGGTCAAATCATGAAAAAAAAATGTTTGCAAAAGAGGTTGCATTTTCCTTGGATGTTCATGAAATTTGGTCAGAACGATTGCTATGATGAACTCTTGGTTGAACTTCAATATTGGTTACCTTAGACCAAAAAGATAGCTCACCTGGCCAAGTCATAGAAAAACCTTGTTATGCAATAGAGGCTGCATTTCTTAATAGAACTTTATGAAATTTAGACAGAATGGCTGTCTTGATAAAATCTGGGTTTAAATTATGACATCCCCCCTACCCACCTCTCCGGTGAAAATCAACCACACCTGGGGCGTCACTTGAATTTACGGAGGCAATTATAAAGCGAAAACTTAAAAAATCTCCTTGTCTAGAACACAAGGCCCAGAGCTTAGATATATTTGTAATGTAACATTTCATAGTGGACCTCTGCAAAGAGTGTTCATATCTGTACCGTTATGTAGAACTGACACTATCTGTGATGCAATTGTTGACCTTTTATTATTGCCAGTGGTAGCCAGGTGAATCAGGGCCATCTTGGCCCTCTTATTATATTTAAATTGTATAAAATGCATACAAACATGCAGCATATGCAGAAAATCAAAATATAAGGCCTTTGATTGGAGAAACAGCATTTTAACTGATGTTAAACTTGTAATGATTGTTAGATATGTGCCGTATGCCAATCATCCTCTGTTGGTTTGTTCACACTCTTTTAAAGTATTTTTAATTAAATTTGGAAACGATGTACATGTGGGTATACAATCTCAGGTAAATTTGATTATGTGTTAGAACAGACTAGTAGGTCAGCTGATTTACCAAACAAGACATGTTTTATATACAAAGATTTTGTGTAGGATAGATCTACTCAGTATGTAAGAAGTTATGGCCCCTTTGCTTAATTTGATTTTTTTTGCCCGTCAGAATGGGCAGTATTATGGGATCACCTGTGGCATATGGGTGGGTGGCAATTGCAAAATTCTGCTATCTAACTTTACAACTTTCATCAAAACTTGCTATGAATGTTTATTGGCATAATACCTCAGACATGTCGATAACCACCCGAATAGCCCAAGTCACTCGCGAGTTATTGCCCTTGATTTACCAAAACTTAAACAATTCCCAGCCAATCCTCACAAAACTGGCTGTGAATGCTTATTGGTTTCCAATCAATCAGGTATGATAACCAGCCTAATGATCTAGTTCATTCCAGAGTTATTTCCTTTTAATTGCAAAATTGAACAATTAGTTGTTTACTGACAGGAGATCTTTGACAGTTTGGCACTCTTCTAAAGCTAGAAGCCACATTTCTTAGCAGATGAAACTAAACGTAAATAGAAGAAGTATGGCTATGAATTTACCATGGACTTGATGAGACCAGTGGTCCTGAGTTATTGCCCTTTATTTGACAAAACTTGCTGCATTTGTCGAATCTTAGACCATTTGTGTTTAAGTTACTGCCTTTGAAATAGCAAAAATTGCTAATTTGAAGCTTGTATGTGCTGGAGCAGCATACTATGCCAAATACATGTAGAATGAGAACAGATTTAGAGGACATTTTGACTGGTGAATGAGAAGATCTTCAGTGCTTACAGATATAATGTATATTTTGTGTATTTCACATCTTAGAATATCTGTGATTATTGTGAAAATAAATTTATCAACAAGTAAAATGATATTTGTGCCATGCATGAGGTATTTGTAGATAGAAGCTATAAGAGAAAATAATGGATAAATTCATAATTGTTTCAGTGAAAAGTTAATATATATTTCACATAGAGAGAACATCAAAAGTTGTGATTGCAGAATTTGAAAATGAATAGTATGTGTTCACAAAAATCAAAACATATTTCAATCTTTTGTTTCAAGGTCAATACATGTATGGATTTCTGTTTATTCCATGCTCAAAAACAGAATGTGCTTACTTTATATAGAAAGTAAGATTGAAGTTTTTCAGGGCTGATGTTAGGGTGTGATGTCATAATTGTGATGTCATCAGTATTTTAAAACCTGCACCATTAAGTCTTTGCTTTAATGATGACTTACACAGGCACAATTGAGATATAAAATGAGAAATAACACCCTGATACACATAGTGGTTTATAAAGGATATAATCTCCAATTTTCTACAACAAACAATGGTGACTGAAAAGCATGAAGAAGATTAAAAAGTCTAAGATACTGATATTCAAGAGTTATATCACTAGTTAAGAAAAAAACTATGTACCATGTATATTTATTGTTTGGCTTTAAATGTTTATCAGAATTTCACTTATTGAATGTGTAATGAAGTACAACAGCTAGGACAGATATTTCTGTATTAGAATGGTTAGCAGTATCTTTGTAGTTGTCCGTGTAGACAGTCCTGTACGTATTCTATGCTAGTTGCATATCACGCAAAAGCCTTGCTATAGGCCCGTCATGATTGGCTGTATTATGGATCACCTGTTGTCCACTGATTGACGTATTTTGTGACAGTTTGGCACTATTGTTCTCTTGTGTGATTGGGCACTTCACAACATTACACAACTTGAAAGATATGACCACACAGATCAAAACAGTGGAATGTCATATATACTCATTTCTCCACTGTTCACTTACAGATAATATATACAGAACTACTTTAAATCTAAGTAAAAAATTGTCATTTAAAATGAATTAGGATTCAACACTTTAGCTTCCTTTTTGAATATGCACAGGACTAGAAAAAACTTTTTATGATAAGTAAGAATTCCCATGTAACAGTTGACACTGCTTACACAAACAATGAACTGAATAAATATCTTTCAGAGTGTCATGAAAGTGTACAGAGTTGGTACAAAATTGGTTGTTGCATCCTGATGATTGTGTTTGTATATATTCCTTAATGTGTTGACTTTTTTATAGATGTGTCTTTTCATGTGAATAAAAAGTGTTTTCCATTATTTACTTCTAGCTCTACTGGGCGACGTCCAGCAAAGCTTATGCCATGTTGGTTTGTCTTGTTGTTGTTCTCCTTGATAACACTCTGCAGGTCACAATTTTCATTTGACTTCCATGAACCTTAGAAGGTTGCCTGCAACCTGTAAATGAACTGTATTGTTTTTGGGGTCAGTGGGTCAAAGGTCATCACAGTGACCTGAACTTTGAAAATATCTTGAGATCTGTATCATCCACAGTTTTCAAATTTCATAGAATGTATTAAGAAACATACTAAGTAGATGACCCCTACTGTTTTTTAAGGTCAGTGGGTCAAAGGTCAAGGTCCCAATGACATCCATTAGCTTTTCCTTGATAACACTCTACAGGGCACAATTTTCATTTGACTTTCATGAAAATTGCTTAGAAGGTTGAAGGCAACCTGTGGATGATCCTTACTGTTTTGGGGTAAGCGGGGCAAAGGTCATGGATTTGAAAATCATTTTGAAGTTTAATTGTTAACGCCAGTCTTGAAACTTAATAGGATGATTGGTATTACTGAGTAATTGATCCCTGCTGTTTTATGTGGTCAGTGGGTCAAGGTCACAGTGACCTCTGTTAGCTTTTCCTTGATAACATTCTAAAAGATTTTCGCAAATTTACTCAGAACAGTCCAGTTCAGTCAATCATGTAGAGCTTTACTGGCCCATGAGGGCCTCTTGTTTGCCAAATCATTACATGTTTGCTTTTTAAGAACCCTTTTCCTAGATAAATCTGTGGCATCTATGATCGACGGACAGATTATATAGTTATAATTTTGTTAACTAGTGCACAACTTTCAGGGATATGGACTCAACATTCACTAAATGTACATTGTATTTATCATTATTTTAGGTATTCCTTGTTGTTTGCATATCCGTGTTTCTTTGCCTGTCGTATTTTTCCTATTAGTTGTTTCTGCTCGGTGACTAAAAACCATGAAGACCCGCAGTCTTAAAACATGAAGAAGCAATTGGTCTTTCGATTGTTGATGACATTTTGGGCTTAGGAGAATCACTAGGTCAAGGTTATAATGATTTTGACATAAAGCTGTCTTTCTGCATAATATTAAAAGGCCAATACAGAAAAGAGTCAATAGATGACAGTACATTTTATAGATCAAAGGTCAAGGTAACAAGGCCTGCTTTACAAAGAGTTCCTCTTTACTTATTTTTGCCTATGTTTTTCTCTGCTTAGTTAATTTCAAATTTAATGGTTTTAGGTGTCAGAAGTTTAAAGGCCAAGGTCACCAGTCCAGATTGAAACAAGGTTCTTCTACAAAACAAGAAGTTTTAGTCTGGTGGTCTTCAAGCTTTACAGATAAGTTAGTTGCGGCAAGAACAATTATAGATCTGTTGATACTATAAGCAGTTGAGCAAAGGTGAAGGTCAGAGGGATGTGAACATAAAATTGATAAGTTATTGGTTAGTAATGGTGGTTAAGGGATCAGAAGATAAATTACCTGACTTCATTATTGACTTTGATACAGTTGCATGTGATTTAATTTTAACATTGGGAGTAATAGTGGGGGAAGATATGTTCAGAAGCAATGTAAAGTTCAGTCTGGTTTGGCAGAGATGAAAGTTAGATCTAGAGGCACTCTCAGATACAGTGATTATTAGTAGCTACATTTTTATCCCCTAAAGTGACAATTGTAGTGACCTTAAGTGCTTAACAATTACCATGCAGGTGGTTAGTGGTTCTTCCTGTGTGGCCAGTGTACATCATGATCAGTAATGTATGCTGTTTTTAGATTTTCAATAACCATCCCTTTGAACTGTGAAATGTGCCCCTAAATGGAATGTTGGGCATGTCCATTTTAGAAATGTAGGGGACGGATTTATTATATAATAATGTTTAACTCATACCTCAGACTGGCTTTGAGTTTTATCATAGCATTTTAATTGAAATTTGATATGTACATGCCTTAAATGAATAGATAATGATTGTAAAAATATATCTAATATTTACTAATATTTTATATATAAGATTGTTAATGATGTTTTACATATATGTTACTGAAACCGGTTATAGCATGTAATTGCTCAAATATTGTGTGATGTAAATCTGTCTTGTTATGGTAATAGATGTTTATGTAGTTACATAACAGGTTCTTGTCTTACACTCTTTGCATCCTGAGTTAAAAAAACAGATTTTCATTATATTCTTCATACCTCCGGAACACAAAGTGTAAAGGGGGTTATACTGGATTCAGCTTGTCTGTCCGTCCATCTGTAGACGGAATCTCCATAACCCCTGTTCAGAATTTAACGATACTTCACCTAAGTGATAAGTATTATGCCTAGTTGTGCAAGGTCCATGTATCCGGTCACTAGGTCAAAGGTCAAGATCACAGGGGCTTGAGATAGTAAAATCTTATGGACGCTAAATCTCTAAAACCTGTGATCAGAATTTAATGATACCTTACAGAAGTGATAAGTACCATAGCTAATTGTGCATGGTTCATGTTTTGGGTCACTAGGTCAAAGGTCAAGGTCACAGGGGTTTGAGATAGTAAAATCTTGTGCACTCTTAATCGCCTTAACCACAGGTCATAATTGAATGATATTAATTTTCACACAAGTGATAAGTACTGTTCATAGTTGTGCATAGTGTGTATGTCCGCTTAAGGTGTCTATCTTCTTCCATTTTTCATCCAGTTATCACAGAAATTGGTCACAATGTTAATTGGTATAATATCTCAGCTAGGTTAGCTAACCAGTCAGATCACTAAATGCACTCCAGAGTCATTGCCCTTGAATTGTAGAAGATTTTCCAAATATTAAGCACTGTCTACTCAGTAAGTCAAAAAGTTTTTATCCTATCATTAGAACTGGTCACAACTTTTATGGACATAGTATCTTGGCTAATTTAAATACAAGTTAGATTGTCCTAGATTTTCTGGAGTTTTTGCCCTTAAATTTGAGAACATTTTGCCAAATAAGTACTGTGTGCTCTGTAATGCAAATGATTACCTACTCAGAATGTTGATGTGTAGAGTATATCTACCAAGTTTGATAACCAGCTTGATGACCACTGTCACTCTGAAGTGATGGCCCTTAAATTGCTAAAATATTACCAAGTTAGCACTGTGTCCTTGCTAACTCTCTTTGGTTGCCATACAAAGAAATAAGTACTTACGGGCTATGAGGACTGTAGGTAAAATTGAATATTTCTAATGTCATACCCCCAAACAAAGTTTTTGGGTATATCTTAGTGGGTGTATTTATGAGACACCTTGTCTGTGTTGGTCAGTTGGTAAGTCTGTTGGTTTTTTGTTCCGCTCCATATCTCCTAAAGTCAAGGTCACACTTGGGGATCATTGGTTTTTCGTGTCCACTCCAAATCTAATCCTTTGAAAGATTTTCCGGCAATGTTCATCTCATCAAGGCAACTAACAGAACCTATCTTCCATCCCACCTGGGTCAAGGTCACACTTTGGGTTATTGTGTCTGCCCAGTAATCTCCTATACCCCTTGAAGGATTTCCATGAAACTTTGATCAAATAATCATGTCATCAAGATATTGTGCCAAACCTATGTTTCAACCAAGCTGCCTCAAGGTCAACACCCCACTAAGGGGTCATTGGTCTTTCATGTCCATGCTATATAGCTTTAAACCTTGAGGATTTTTATGAAAATGTATGGACAAATATGTCATTAAGGTGACATGTAGAATCCATGTTTCAACCAAGATGGGTCAGGGTTAAGATCACACTTTGGGCTCATAGGTTTTTTGTGTCTACACCATATCTACTGAACCCCTTAGAAGATTTGCGTGAAACTTTAGTAAGATGTTCATCTCATGAAGATGATCATTATGCAGAAGCCATGTTCCGACCCCATCAACTTGAGGTCAAGGTCACACTTTGGGGTCATTGGTGTTTCATGTCCACTCATTGAAACTAATTTATTAATAAGACAACATGTAGAAGACCACACCAGTTTTTAAAGATCAAGGTCACACATTAGGGTCAAAGGTCATAAGATCATATTTCCTAAAGCCTTTGAAAGATTTTTTTGAAACTTTTTACAAGATGTTATCTCACTATCAAGACCGCATATAGGGGTCAAAGGTCATGAAAATGTATTTCCTGAACCCCTTGAAATATTTACATGAGACTCGCATCAAATGATAGATAATTGATACCACATGCAGAACATCTGTTCCAGACTTGCCAGCTTAAGGTCAAGGTTATAGTTAAGTATTTCCTTAACCCCTTGAAAGATTTTGATTTTTTGGTCGTATGTTCACCATATTAAAATGATATGCATAGTGCATGTTTCAGCTATCTTTGTTCAATGTCAAGGTCACAGTTAGTGATCAAAGGTCATGTGACTTAATTTTGTGACTGCTATGTGTTAATAGAAAGAACAAAAGAGCAGCAAAATAAATGAAATTATTATACCTCTGAAATTAAGTTAATGGGGGTATATAGAAGTCACCTGGTGGTTGGTCAGTCCGTCCGTCCGCCTGTCCGTTGCATTTTCTTTGTCCGGAGCATAACTTGAAAACTACTGGTTGGAATTCAATACAACTTCATACAATGGTCAAGCACATTGAGAGGGTGTGCAGTGTACAAGAACAATAACTCCATCTAGACTAATAACAGAGTAATTACCCTTTGTTACTTTTTCTTGTCCGGAGCATTACTTGAAAACTACTGGTTGAAATTCGATACAACCTCATATAATGGTTAAGCACATTGAGAGGAAGTGCAGTGTACAAGAACCTTAACTCCATCTTGACTTATTACAGAGTTATTGCCCTTTATACCCCCGAAACAAAGTGGGATTGTTAAGGAGTCACCCGGTGGTTGGTTCGCCGGGGGCCGGTGGTCCGCTTCATTTTCCTTGTCCGGAGCATAACTTGAAAACTACTAGTTGGAATTCAATACAACTTCAAACAATGGTCAGCCACATTGAATGGAAGTGCAGTGCACAAGAACCATAAATTCATCTTGACTGATTATCCCCCTGCCAAAGGCGAAGGGGATATTAGAAATGGTCTCCGTCCATCCGCATGCACATGGGTACCTTGGGTGGTAGGTGTGGCCTAAGACAATAGAAATCTATTGTCTTCATTCCGTCTTTTGTCCCTTAAGTGGTCATTCTTTTGTTACTTAAGTGGTCACTCTATTGTTCGAGAACAATGGAAATACCACCTAATAACACCTTCGTATGGGTGTCCGTCCGTCCATGCGTCCGTCCCAATTTTGTCCGGCGCATAACTCCAAAAGTACTTGAGCGATTTTCTTCAAACTTCATACACTGACAGAGCACATTGGGAGGAAGTGCAGTGTGCAAGAACAATAACTCTACCTTGCCTACTTTTAGAGTTATTCCCCTTTATCAGATTTACTTGAAAAACTTTGTCCGAAGCATAACTTCAAAAGTACTTGAGCGATTTTCTTCAAACGTAATACACTGGCATAGCACATTGGTAGGAGGTGCAGTGTGCAAGAACAATAACTCTACCTTGCCTACTTTTAGAGTTATTCCCCTTTATCAGATTTACTTTAAAAAAAATTTCCGGAGCATAACTCCAAAAGTACATGAGGGATTTTCTTCAAACTTAATACACCGACATAGCACATTGGTAGGATGTGCAGTGTGCAGAACAATAACTCTACCTTGCCTTCTTTTAGAGTTATTCCCCTTTATCAGATTTACTTTAAAAGTTTTGTCCAGAGCATAACTCCAAAAGTACTTGAGGGATTTTCTTCAAACTTAATACACTGACATAGCACATTGGTAGGAAGTGCAGGGTGTAAGAACAATAACTCTACCTTGCCTACTTTTAGAGTTATTCCCCGTTATCAGATTTACTTGAAAAATAATTTCCGGAGCATAACTCCAAAAGTACTTGAGGGATTTTCTTCAAACTTAATACACTGACATAGCACATTGGTAGGAAGTGCAGTGTGCAAGAACAATAACAGTATCTTGTTAAATTAGAAACCATACCATATCCATTCCTCTCACCTCAAATTTCTTGGTCATAGAAAGAGCACTTGGGGGGGGGGGGGGATGGCCATGTCTAACATGGCTCTTGTTACAGAGTTAATGCGCTTTGTTACTTTTCCTTGTCCAGACCATTCCTTGAAAACTACTGGTTGGAATTCAATACAACTTTATACAATAGTCAAGTACACTGAGAGGAAGCACAGTGCACAAGAACCATAACTCTATATTGACTCATAACAGAGTTTTTGCCCTTTATTACTTTTCCTTGTCTAGAGCATAACTTGAAAACTACTTGTTGGAATTCAATACAACTTCATACAATAGTCAAGTACATTGAGAGGAAGCACAGTGCACAAGAACCATAACTCTATCTTGACAAATTACAGAGTTATTGCCAATAACTGTAACTCTTTTTGAGTTTAGCTCACCTGGCTTTGCCAGGGTGAGCTATTCTGATGGATTATTGTCCATTGTCCGTCATCTGTCAACATTTTGATTAAATGACATCTCCTCTAAAACCACTAGGCCAATGTTGATGAAACTACGCAGGGATGTTCCTTGCATGAAGCTCTACCATGTAGCAGTGTCTAGTGGACCTCTACCAAGATTGTTCAAATTATGCCCCTGAGATCAAAATTGACCTTGCCCAGGGGGTCACTTAGTTTTACATAGGCTAATATAGGAAAAACTTTAAAAGTCTTCTTCTCTGAAACCACAAGGCCTAGAGCTTAGATATTTTGGCATGTAGCAATGCCTAGTAGACATCTTCAAAGTGTGTTCAAATTATGCCCCAGGGGTCAAAAAGGTGAGCCATGTAGGGTAATCTTGGTCCTCTTATTTTGCAAGGTATTCTGTTACTACAAACTTCCTAAGTTTATAAAGCAGTCTTCGGGGGAATTAATCACAGTGAAAGGTCTTACCATACTTTAAAACTTCTGGTTGGAATTCACCTTGACTTATTTCAGATTTATCACCCTTTGTTACTTTAGCTTGTCTGGAGCATAACTTGAAAACTACTTGTTTGAATTCAATACGACTTCATACAATGGTTGAGCACAATGAAAGAAAGTGCAGTGTACAAGAACCATAACTTTTATCTCGAGTATTTTCAGAGTTTTTGCCCTTTATTACTTTTCTTTGTCCGTAGCATAACTTGAAATCTACCGTTTGGAATTAAATACAACTTCATACAATGTTCCAAGCACAATGAGAGGAAGTGGTAGTATAGTACCATAACTCTATCTTGACAACCTACAGAGTTTTTGCAAATAACCGTAACTCTATTTGAGTTTTTATGCAAGGTATTTTGTTACTGCTTACTTCATCAGTTGATAAAAGGGTATTTCTGGGGTATAAATCACATTTACTGATAGGTGTAGTTGTAGTACTGGAGTACAACTTGAGGGGGTGAACTTGCCAAGACTCCTGACAAGCACAGGTTGAAGAGACAGATGCAGATACAAGGGAGTCCTGGTACCAGACCCTAGCTCTTTTACAAATAGACCCCTTTGGTTCTTTTAAATGCTGGGTGTAAAAGCACTGATACATGTGAGACTACCTCTGGGTTTCTAACCAGTTCATCTCTAGATGGGTGGGAAACACTAAAAAGTGTTTCTGAAATGTCCAGTGCCCTGGCCTGGATTAGAACCGGGGACCTCCGGATTGGTTGTCCAGATCATTAACCACTTGACCACTGTGCCACCCTTAATGAAGAATCATAACTCTACCTTGCCTAATTTTTGAGAAAAGAAAATACAAATTTTGAAAATCCTTCAAATAGCAGAAAAAAAAGGTTTTGAAAATTATAAATTCCTGTTCTATAAAATATTGTTCACAATATCTGGTATCAACTTTGCCAAGTAAGGTCATGGTGATCTGTAATCTCAATTTACCCCTAAACACAAATACTTATTGATGGATAATTTTGAAGTTATATTTTTGGGCTCTTACGCTTAATGTTTTCAAGAAATTCATGAAGAAATTAGAGATATGATTCAGGTCAATAACTTTCAGTGCCTCTCTTGCTTTATGTTTGAATGTACGTCAGTCAGTGAAAATGGAATACATGAAAGCCATTCCTCTATCTGAAGTAATCAATGAATCATCTCCCTTTATGAATGTTAAATTTTTATGAGTCATAGTTCGAAGTGATGAAAAATTTGGTACATGAATAGAGGACAGTATGAGGAAGTGCAGTTTTCAAGAACCATCTTCAGTATTAGTCACCGTTTGAAAAATGTCTGTCAAAATTCGGCATGTTTAATCCTTGTAACAGTCTCATTAGCTCTTTTCGAGTTTAGCTCACCTGGCTTTGCCAGGGTGAGCTTTTCTAATGGATGTTTGTCCGTCGTCCATCATTCGTCAACATTTTGATTCAAACAACATCTTCTCTGAAACCACTCGTCCAATGTGCATGAAACTATGCAGGGATGTTCCTTGCATGAAGCTCTACCAAAATTGTTCAAAGAATTCCATTCCATGCAGAACTCTGGTTGCTATGGCAAAAAATAGCGAAACCTTAAAAAAATCTTCTTCCCTGAAACCACAAGGCCTAGAGCTTAGATATTTGGCATGTGGCATTGTCTAGTGGACCTCTACCAAGATTGTTAAAATTATGACCCTCCCCCCCCCCCAGTTAAAATTGACCCCCGCCCGGGGGGGGTCACTTAGTTTTACATAGGCTTATATAGGAAAAACTTTAAAAAATCTTCTTTTCTGAAACCACAAGGCCTGATCATATTGGGCATGTACCAAGTCTAGGGACCCACCAAGATTGTTCAAAATGAAATCCCCCGGTCAAAATTGATCCCGCATGGGGGGTCACTTAGTTTTACATAGGCCATAGGCTTATATAGGAAAAACTTTAAAAAATCTTCTTTTCTGAAACCACAAGGCCTAGCACTGAGATATTTGGCATGTAGCATTGCCTAGTGGACCTCTACAAAGATTGTTCAAATCATGACCCCAGGGTCACTGTACGGACTTTTTCACAACTGGGGAGCAATGTGTAAGCAGCTTGGTAGCTCAGTCGGTAGCACATTTACCCTGTAAGCAGAGGGTCCTGGGTTCAAGTCCCAGTCAGGCTGCACTTTTCTCACCATGTGACATTTTGAAAAACTTGGCTTGGCCCTACAAACATAGTGATTGAAACTCAAATCATATGCAAGAAAATGCCTTCAAATAGTAACATAGCCTTACTTGGCCCAAGTGATTTTGCATTTGCAACTAATATAGATTGTGAGCAGTTTGCCTATTTGTGCAGTTTGACCTGCACTGTTCACTATCGTTACAATCAATTAAGTAAGAACTCCATTGAAAAATTTACGGCACTGTCTAAATTGAAAAAAAATATCAACAATTACAAAAATGAACGACAGGTTCATTTTAGAAATTCCGCAAGGTAGTGTTAAGAATACCCACAAAGGTAAGTACCTAAGTTTTAGAGCAAGTATTAAGTTTCTTAACCTTTTGTCTCCAAAATCTTTTGATAAGACTAGAGATACATTTGAACCAGCTAATGTTCATAATAGAGCATTATCTTTGCTCAAAGATTGTACAGATTATATGTAAACCATTTAAAGCCGGACATACATTCATGAGCAAGTTATCTTAACAAACTCTTCAGTAGCCTTTACTGTATGGATTTTGTATGGACATTTTTACATTTTTGATGAATTGTGTACTACAATTTACTATATAATTAAGGGATTTGCATGACTTATGTAGTTTCAGGAACTTTGTTTACTAATGGATCAGTGAAAAGGAACTCGTTAACTTGTGGGATTTATTACTTAGTCTAGTAGTTATGCCTTGGGAAAAACGAGGAGTTATTAAAGATCAGAGAGGTATTTATTAAAATATTACTTGATTTCAGTATTACATAAAGTTCATAAAGATAATGTGGAGCAGATATATACAGGAAAAGGTACTAGCCACTCCTTTTTTTTTACACTGTAAGTTCGAAACCTACTAGGGTTGGCCTACAGCAGCTGCAGTTTCCCATATAGCATCAGTAAGGAGGTAGACTTGAGAACTGCTCAATTGTGAAATATATCTTTCCGGTCAAGCAAAAGTAAATGAGTACTGAAACACTCGAACTAAATCCCTTTTTACCCAGAGTTCATTGCCTAACTTTTCTTTGCCTAACTTGGATATTCATACCATCAAATTTATTCCATACTCTAGTATGATCAGTTTTGTATCATTCTCTGTTAGCAACAGTTAGTACCAAGCTCTGTGGCATACTGCGGTACCATCAGTTTAATGCAGTACTGTGGTACCATAAAATACCTTTTTAACCATATGTTTAAAAGTTGGTATTCATCTAAATATTTTTGTTTGTATTTTTTTTCTTCATGGCTGAATAGATAAATTTTTTAACAAAAGAGGATAATTACCTGTACTATAAAAGTTAGAGCGGAAATGTATAATTGTAACTGGTGTAGCGCGTTATACACCAATGGTAGCCTAGGGGGAAGTCCTCCCATGTTGCAATATGGTTTTGGTTTAAATTGCTTTCTATTTTAGAAATTAACATTAAAATTTTGATACTGATAATTTCAGTGATCCAAGGGAATGATTTTTCATTTTCGTCCATGTATCTGGTCTATTTATTCTGTCATGGAATGGACCAATGGTTAATATTAAATTAAATACTGATGTCCTTCATCGAAAAAAAGAAAGATAGTTTTGTAACATAAATTTACAACCGATTAGGTTTTTCCATAAAGAGGCGATGAAATTGTTATTTTTTTGCCTAAGCACACTAGATAGATGAGTATAGGTATATAAAAATTTCACACCGCAAACATTTTTATTACGTGATTTATTGATTCTAATTAAAGTCACTTTTGTCATTTCCTTTGACACTTGCTCAGATTTAGACCTAATGAATGTTGGAATAAAATTTTATGGAGCGTTAAATTGTATCCATGAGGATTCGAACATCTTATTAAATTTGTATAGCTTTGACATTATTAAAGTAGCGCATAGATGTTTAGTTCAATTCACTGGTTGATCACTTTTTATTGGTTATACAGACGAACCTACGTTCAACAGCCAGCCCAGTGATGTTACAAAGTTGACCTTTAAAAGCAATCTTTGAAAGCAATAATTGTTTATATAACTTTTATTTCCTCCATATTTGAAGAGCATAGATATATTTGTGAGGTTTTGGGGGGTTGATAAATCATTAACTATTACCCTGCAGGCTGCATGTGACTAGTGCAGATCATGATCAGACTGCACAGCCATGTAATCTCATCACGATCTGTGTCCATGCAGTCTATTCATGATCTGCACTATTCACTATTCAATAAGTAAACCATTTCTGAGCATCCCTGTGAACAACTAATGGTAAAGTCCAAATTGAAAGATGGATGAGTCCATTTAATAAATTAAGCGGGGATAAAGTAACATAAAACCAGTTCAGGCATAGGCATGACCAAGCTGTGCATAAATTTAATTGAATAATTAAATTTTGATGTGCATTATCTCCATTTGTATTTCGGAATAGTTTATTACTTGAACAAGAATTGAAATTGTAGTACCAGTACGTATAAATGTTGAAAAACTGCTTTGTTTAGAGGAAAATGGTAATGGTATATGGAAATTATTCTGAATATTAAATTTGAGCATGAATACGTTAAGTGTTTGTGAACTACGTAAGCTATTGTAAGTTTCATTTGCTCGCATCTTTTGAAAAATATATAGGCGTACCTTTGTTTTTTTTTGTGCGAAATATGTTGGATAATGAAATATGTGAAAAATAAAGTGTTCTGATAGTCCTGGCAGTTGTAATAGATTGGAAGTTAAACATTATTTCCTTATAGCCATGTGCAACATCAAATACAAAAGTGATCAAAAACCTTGTTTTCTATAAGATTTATGGACTTGAAACTTCGTAAGTAAAAGATTTATCAGATTTCTGTATTATCAATCATGCTGTATGCAGGTATTTACTGCAATTTCAGTGAAATATTGTAATTGATGGATCAAGTGGTGATGTGGGAAGTTTTCAGTTTGCAGCAGACGGGGAAACTGTGAAAAGTACGCCTGACAGTTTGTGTGTGATTTGAGCAAAGCATGAGGATGGCTTACCGAGGGGTAAGTACAGTTTGTTCAGAATGCTGATTAAAATTCATATTTAGTATTGAAGCCTCGCAGTGGCTCTGTAACACTTACAGAATAGTCATCTGCCATTTTTGTTCAGATGTCGCCCAGGTTTCATTTGATACCAGTTAAATAAGTGAGATACAGAAGGCATCATCATTTGACAGGAAGCTGGACAAGCTTTGCCAAATGTTTGTTTTAAGTCTAACTGATACCAAATCTGTATAAACATAAGGAACCAGTCCAGCAATGACCCGGGTTAGGTCTAATAAAGAGTCTTGTACAGCAGACGTAACCATTTCACATGAAGCTGTAGAACAGGATTTGTTGAAACTGCTGCAAAATTATATCCTGAAAATACATGGAAAAAAATGTATTATTCTCGCTGAATTAATTAAAGTTTTGTAAGAGAATTTTCAGCATTTGTTTAACAGTTTGGAACTAGCGTAACAATCCCTTGAAGAACAAAAGTTTCATGATTTGGCATTATAAACCCACGCTCAGTATACTAAGGGCTTGTGTTCCAAGTACCCACTTGGAGTAATTCTATTTCAAAACGACTTGTTTCACAATTTTACCATTAAATACAATAGGCAAAGTCATTGTTGACTAAACTGCAAATTACCAATATTTTTTACTACATAATTATTTCTATTTTGTTTCTTGTCAAATTGCAAATTTTGTGTTAAATTTTTGTTTATGTAGACCATATTAAAATTTGGTCTTGCACCAAATATGTTATTCAATATAATATATAAAGCTGTTATTATTTGTGCATTCAAATGCAGTAGATAACGTAGGACACATTATCTTTTTTATATAGAAAATAAAATAAAAACAGGCAAACACTCACACAAATAAACTGACAATAAGTTTTGTTAACATAATTGTGGTAGGGATTCATTTTGCTAAAGCGAGCATTATACTTCTGTAACATAACTGCTATTGTCATTTGAATGCATTGATGTAATTTCCTTGGAAAAACACAATGCATTATATGCTTATCAGGTACAACAATTTGTTTTGAGAATGTTTAGAGTTTCCGATGTGCAAGTTTCAAATAATGTCTGTCATTGCTCGTATTTACTTATCCATACAACTTCAAAATATAAGAGCTTTTCATTAGTATATTACTGATAGACAATCACAAATTGATTTTACGAAATTGTCAGTCATTGTTACCCGTCATAGAGAAGGTACGTCTGGTGTCGATCGGCTATTATGATATGATTTATGCGAATGTTTGAATATGTCGGGTCGATAGCTTTACAAGCATTATCTGACAGTAAATCTGAACGCAATGTTGGAAATGCCTGATTTTAAATCTAAATGATTATAGTGTGAACAAAAAATTTATAGCATACCCATATCAAATTTAATCATAATTATTATGTGAACGAAAATTAATTTCATACAATTGAACACTGATACCGGATGACCTGCGTTATGTAAGCCAATTAATTTAAATTGTTGATTTTTGTTAACATGACACAGTAGTGCCTGCTGTTCTATATAAAATAATAAATAAAAATTTGTTTCTACAACTGAGTTAGCCTCCTTTGTTCCTTGGGACAGAAAAATTTACTTATTAACTTGTAGTGCAAGGATTTTAGGTCACATATTATACTGCTTATTCTCAGGTTGATACATTGTGCCCACCCACCATCTGGTTCTAAGTTTACATCCATTGACTCCTTTTAACAACATCTCTGATACAGCTGGATGGAAAATAATAGTGGTTATTTGTATGGATGTTTTCTTTGAGAGTTCTGTATCAAAGATGTTCAAGGACTTCTATTCCATGCAGAACTCTGGTTGTCACAGCAACTGAAAAGAAATCCTTAAAAAAAATAATCTTTTTGCCGCAAACTGTACGGCCTACAGCTTAGATATTTGGTACCTAGCATTTTCTTGTGGTCCTTGGCCAAGTTTGTTCACATCATACCCATGGCGTCAACATTTGAGGTCACTTTGCTTCACATAGATATAACTGTATTGCAAAAACTTCATGTCAGAAATCTATGGTTGGATTTTGAAAATAATTTCATTAAATCTAGGGATGCGCGATAAAACCGGTATACTGGTATATTGCAATACGTTTGAGATGCAATACATACCGGTATGATTTCACCCATATCGCTGTATTTTATAAGTGAATTCAAACCTGCAATTTATCCGTCATTTATGTAGCTAAAATTTAAATTTGATTAATGCCTGTCTGATTTAATTACAGTGGTGCCTACGTATAACTTTGCACACGGAACGAACGATACACGCAAACGGAACGCACGATGAACGCACGATAACTGATGAATGAATCATGAATGATGAGCGATAAGAACGATACACGATACACGATTTTCGATGAACGAAACAAAAACGATTTTTCGATTCACTCGGACATTTTCGTTTTGCTTAACAACAATATTATTGATAGATGTCTAATTACAGTGTAAGACCTGAATCGAATCCCCCTAAAGTCCTAAATTATCGATAATTTACCGTAAAACCAAAAAGATCATAAGAATACTGGGAAATGAATAGGGGCATACATACTAATTACATCTATAATTAAAAGTTGTAAAGAATCTTCAAACGGAAAGTCCGATTCGACGTATGACCACTACCTAGCCACTGCCAGAATTTTTACAGTTACAGTGAGCACTTTACCGAATGTCTACACATAAGCAATTTACAAATAAGTAAATTCACATATCCTTTGCATTGGTAGAATAACACCTGGTGTAAATCTTGCATGATATGCAGAACGTCTACGTTTGGTTTTACCGGAAGTCCCACAAATATCTCGTGAGAAAAAGAAATAGAAATGTAACAGAAAGATAGATTTGATAATTGAAAGAATGATGTTTTCTATTTCATCAATTTAAACCGATCTTTGAACAATAATATGAATACTACACGTTTAGGTCTAGGCTAACGTGCAAATGTTGTACTTGATTAGCCGTCCACACTATCTCGGACCACTTTTATATAATTCCTATCGTGCAATGTTCATCACACGGAACAAACGATGCGTTACACCATACACGATGTGAATGATACACGATGAATGCACGAACGATAAACGCACGATGAATGTAAACGAAATGCACGATACACGCAAGATACAGGAAAATTTAGCAAAGTTACATGTGAGCACCACTGTAGGCGTAAAAATAAGATATGTTTGTTTCAGGTTTCCCGACCTACCCTTTTTTTTTGCCCCGACCCTGGAACATTTTTTTGCATGTTAATATTTTTAGCATAAATTCATTAAAATCTATGTTGATTTTGGTTTGTTTGAGAATAAAAAAAAAATAAAAAATAAAAAAAAAATCCCTACCTACCTACCCTACTTTTTGTGGGCATGAAATCTGAAACAAACATTTCTTTTTTTAGGCCTTACCTTATAACCATTTTTTTTTATATATGCAAGTTTGAATACTTCAAAGTATATTTTGGTAAGAGTTATGCACTCTCAATATATTACAATACTTATCGCGATACAGTTCCGTATATTGCAATATATTGCAATACTTAATATCGCAATAAAGTTCTGCATATTGCATTATATTGCGATACAAAATTTGACTAATCCCAACTAAAATCCATAGATGACCCTTTACAAGATGTTAATTCATAAAAAACATGGCCAGGAAGAGGTTGTACTCTTAAGTCTTCACTTTAAAGCTTTATGGAAAATTGTTTAAATTTTCTCAGAAACAATTGGTGAAATTTGAAACAATTTCGCAGATGTGTTTATTGTGTGACCCTCTATCGGGACTGATCAAGAGAGGTTGATTCCTCATAAAACATTGCCAGTTTGGCATCCTGAATTTATCATGGTGTTGTGCTAAAAAATACATATAAAATGGCAAACTCACTGCAGCAGTTGTTTCCCCTTAAAAAGCTCATCCAATCAAATTGTTTAGAAGTTAATGCTGCTGATTTCAGAAAGTTCATAATAGACTAAAACCATTAAAGTCCCAGGAGCACAATTACAAGTAACTCTTATTTTACCAAGAAAGATGTCTTACCGGCGGAAATGACCTTTAATTGTACAAACAAAACAATCCTAACTTGGCTTTTTAAATAGATAAGTACATGTTAGAAATATCGCACAGTATTATTTTCAATGATATTGCAAAAAAGAAGAAAGACTTGAAATTTCTGCCAACTCTTTTTCATGAAGAAACATCTTGAATACGAAAGAAAGGCATGTGTCAACATTGTTTTAGAGTCAATAGAACATGGTACAATCATTATCCTATTGGTAAATTTATTTTTCTATATCAGTAAATTCAAA
Organism: Saxidomus purpurata; assembly: GCA_022818135.1. Lineage (NCBI taxonomy): Eukaryota > Metazoa > Mollusca > Bivalvia > Venerida > Veneridae > Saxidomus > Saxidomus purpurata. Next base: position 17,083,000 of record JAFMSR010000014.1, read on the forward strand.
ATGATCCTTGGACTTTAATGTCAACTTGTAATTAAAAACCTAAGACAGGACAATGGTGTCAGAGTATATGTAATTCAATATATAATTTTGAACATGAACAAATTTAAAATGGCCAGACAAGGAAATAAAGAACAGTGTGTGTACTAAGCCCAATGGGTAATACTGGTAAATGTAATATACTTTAGGAAATTTGATTTTGCACCCCAGAGGTTTGATTAGACCGATTGTTAGATTCCGTTAAGATTATGGGCTTTTCATACATTGTCCATTTTTAAAACTTTTTATCAATTGTTATTTTGTATTGTACATTGTACCCACATGAAAGCGAATGTTTACTCCACAATAGGTACTATAAATTATGTACAATCTGCTTGTAGCTTTAAACATTTGAAAAGGTTTTTTTGAGACTGTTCATTTTATTATCCCTCTCCTCAGAGACTAGGAGTATAATTCATGTGGCATCGTAGATTATGGGCTGAAGAAATAAAGTAAGAATTAATTACTTTTTTTACCATTATTACAAGATAGATTAAAAATAGAACGATTGCGTGACAAAAACACCTTTTTTACTGTTCTTCAGTAGATAAATAAATGTACTTTTTAACCCTGATGAAGACTCGTGAGAGCCGAAACGTAGGTTGCTAAATAAAATTAAAAACAGCTCCGTGTTGTGTGTTCCACTTTACTTTTCTATTTGTTATTTCATTATTACAAGAGTAAAAGTTAAAATTACAATTTGGATATAATATATGGAGATGATTTCTGTAAATAAAAAAAAATTGTTTTGCTTTTTCTTTAGAGTTTATCACCCACAGTATTTCAGTTATTTACAGGCAGGTGGTTTACCTAATCATTGTTCTTTTGAATACCCCTGATGTTGGGGCTTAGTGGATAGGTGCTGGAATTAAAACCACCATGAATAACACCCTGTTTGTATCGTAAAAGGTGACTAAATGGGCCTGGTGGGATGAGGTCCATGCAGCCCCATGCAAACAGTAACTCAAACCATCACGGAGGCGGCCACAAGTCAGTGTGATAAACATAATTTCAACTCTTAATGACGTTCATGCATATTACATTTTTGATGCAAAGATTTTAATGCGCGCTTTATGACCTCGGAAGTCGATGTCGCATAAACTACCATTCATTCATTGTTCTTGGAAAGCATTAATTACCAAAACCTCAGGGCTGTTGTATTATTTTGTCTACTATAGGAAATACGCAATCAGTACACATTGAATTAAACTTCAGCTGAACAAACAATTTGTAATAATTAAAGTTTGAAGAAACATAAACGTAAATGGGTATATTCGTTAATTGAACTGTAGTAGTACTATTCAGTATCAATGAATTTTATTATTTTATTTTATTCTTTAAAATGAAATTAATATCTATCTGTATTTTAATCTGAACAGGTTGGGAGATCTAATTTGATATAAATTTATCTACTAAAAAAAAATTAAATCAAGGTTCACACATTTTGGAAAGACAATTTTTGCCAGATTTGCTGTTAAAAGAAACAAGGCCTTTGTAGGGTTACAGTTTTGTAAATACTGTAAATGTTTTGACCGAGTGAATGATATAATTACGCTAACTCAAATGATGCATTGAAATAATTTTGATCCATTAAGATTTGACTACTATATTACTTATCTATACATGGGAAATATGAAACTAAACTTGAAAATTTTAGCTTTTCTCATTTTGTGTCAGTATTTTATGGAAATTCCCCTAGGAGGATAGAGAATGGATTATGTAATTTATATTCTGTTATAACTGGAAAGAGAATGAATGCTTTTATTTCTGCATTGCTTTTTGTCTTTTCATCTTAAATCAAAGGGTCAGGGCTTACTTTGGACAAAGTACTTCGTAAATGAAAATATTCCTTTTTTGGGCAGTAATTTTTGTGGATGAAGTTAATGTCAAATTCAAGATCCATAAGAACACCATTTTTGCCATTTGTATAAAAAGACAGGTATGAAATTCATTAATTTAAGAGCCAATGAACATGTGATATTTTTAAACTTCTGCCCAGAATTATAAACGCACGAAGAATCTGTCAATCCTAGTGTTTGTACCAGAGTTGCTGTGTTCTGAAAGACACCAGTATAGTATGGTAAGTCTTTATATTCATGAGTTTTTTTAAATCGTGAGCAAGCACTGTTCTATATATAATAAGTGTCTGTTTACAATTTAAACAAGTTTGATGAATTTGTGAAGTTCTTAGTAAAAATGAAAACCTCATGAACAAAATGACTTTTGCAGTAGTTATGAGAGGAGAAGGAATTGTAGGGTAGATACTAAATAAAAATACTTTGAAGTTGTTCAGCTGACGTAAACTATAGTAAGTTGTTTTTTCACCTTCACTTTGAATAGCTGGAACTCTACCAACTCTTTCCTAGGGCAGAGTTGAACCCGAGTGGACTAGTTTTGTAAACCTAACCCTGCGCATAATGAGCAGGGCCCATGGAATTTGAGACCAAGGCTGTGATTCGTAAGATTTTAACTGGCGGGAGTAAACATAATTTATTTTGTGTAATAGCGACTCTACCCTTGTGTAGATCAGAGCTGAACAACTTCTTCGTCTTGTAAGACTCAATGAACCTTTGATCAATAAAGTTGGTTATAACATATAATAACTGAACTGATTCAAAATCAAAGATGCCAGATTATATCAATAGTTCCATATATACAGTCAGTATCTTTGCTGGCATTTGCCAATGGTGCCAGATGTCACTGATTCTGACAGTAGGGGAAAATTTCAGTGACAGATCAGATGGTCATGTTGTTTCTCATTAACTTGTTTTTATGGTTAGGAAATGTCTGTTGTTTGCTGTCAGTTCCACTATGCCATTAGTTATAAAAGCCTGCTATAAAGATGAAAATTTCATTAACTCTAACCATACTGGAGTTGAAATGTTCTGCCTTTGCAACAAGTGTAGATCATGATCATTAACTTACTGGTGGTGAAATGTTTTGCATTAATTTTGTGACCAGTGTAGATCATGATCAGCTTCCACATCTGTGCAGTCTGATCATGATCTGCACTGTTTGCTACTCAATTAGTAAATCTCCACTGAGCACCACTTTTAACAACACAGTCATGTACAAAATCCATTTAAGAAACTCAAATGGGATAAGGGTTAAATTTTTTCTGTGGAAGTACTTTTTCCATTCAACATGGCCTATTTTCAAATAATATTAAAAACTTACTAATGGTAAGTTGATAAATTTTCTTTATGTGGGGGCCAATTTGGAAATTAATAAGAACACTTTGGAATGCAGCTGATTAGAAAAATATAATAATTCTGAAATCCTCTTTTCTCGTTGATTTATCATTGGTCATTTCATATGCAGTAAGCATTGTCAGCATTCTATGTTTTGATCATTAAATCGAAATTAACACACAAAAGTTTGAAATTATTAACAATATTATTTCAAGGATTTTAGACATTTAAAACATTCCAATGACTCAAATCTTATGATCGGTACAATAGAGAAATTTTTATAAAATATCAAATTAAATGCTTTATGAATATTATTTTGTATATTAAACATGGATTATTTTATTCAGGTTTTTATTCTGTAGAGTGTCAGTTATTATCATTTTGTATAATAGAAAATTACACTGTGAATTCCAATTTGTCTCAATTGAAACCTATAGAAAACATTTCAAATGGCAATTGCATGACAAAAAAAGATGGTAAAATTTTATATTTACTTTTCTTTAGATTATATAACTTTTAGGAAGGAGAAGAGTAAATGAATAGCACAATAATATTTCTCTATTTTCTTCTGTTGTAAATTAGTGCTCATAAAACCTGGGAAATTACAATGGTTTTGATAGTATATTTATTTTAGTATCAATTAACAGTTTCCTGTTAAATTTTAGATAAGTATAGACGGGATTACAAATTGATTTTAGATTAAGATTTTTTTTTACCTCACAATTAAATGTTTGTTTTTAATTTGGTTTGTTTATCCCATGCAGTTGGTCAAACGTAAGTGTAAATTCCGCCATAAACAGCTGTTGATTCTATTTATTGGTACTTTATTGAAGAAGGTTAACCTGAAGAAAGGTGATATGGAAAACATAGAACAAATATGTAGTTGTAAAATCACTCTGGATTTGGATATATAACTTACAAAGGTAGAGTAAATTGTATACTGTTTTAACGCTGTGATAGGGGGAGCGGTGATGAAGAGGTTAAGGTGTCCTGCCGCTCTTCATGGAGGTTGCGGATTTGAGCCCCACTTGGGTCATGACTGTACCTCCTCATATGACACCAGTACTGGTTTTTCCAGGAAGCCGACTAGAGATTGACTCGATAAGCTTCAAGCTTTCTTCACAATTGAGCTAAAATAAATTAGTATAAGCCAAACACTTCGATAAAACTTTTATTCATTTTTTGTTCACTTCTATCATTCTTTGAAGTATATCTTTATATCTATATATCTTAATCTTAAATCCTTCTAAGAGCCTCAACTGCACTCAGTGCATGCTATATAAATATCTATGTATTATAAACTAGCACCATAAAACAGTTTGATTAAAGCTTGATTATGCAGTTAGCGCACTAAACATCAAAATTAGATTCAATTTTTCACTTAAATAAGAAGTGTTATTGTTTTAAACAACTCATGGATTTATCTACACTACAAACAGTTTATATCGGATTCTGTTTGCTTGATTGTTCAAACTTATAAAGTTGTTAATTTACATGTTTTATGTATGTTTAAGTATTATATAACTCCTTAAATCTTTGAAAATCAGAAATAAAGGAAACTGTTTATTGCACATGCCAGTTTTATTGAGAACTTATTGATTTCCTATGATCTAGAAATCATTGTTTTCCTGTTTCTTTAGAACTTATTGTTATAAGGACATACAAGAAACAAATTTTATTGGAATACATATAATTATTATAGTGGAAAGAGAGAATTGCTTTAAATGGATATAATATAGGATATACATGTATGTGAAAAAGATGATCATTTTAAATGGAAACAGCGTTGACAAATTTGTAAATACATTCTAAAGTCAGTTTTACTTGTGTTTTTTCACAAGCATGGGCTTCTGGACTTGATGTTAACCTTTTACATCTTTGAATGAAGGAGTTTGAATCTTTCCTGACAAGGTTGCGTCTTGCTTAGACTGGTCTGGTCTTGCCTAGTCTTGTATTGGCTGGGCTGGCCTGGCCTAGTCTGGTCTAACCTGGTCTTGTTTGGTCTAGCCTTGCCTGAACAGGTCTTGCCTGGCCTTGTTTTGTGTGGCCTGGCCTGGTCCAGTCTTATCTGGGCTGGCTTTGTTTGGTTTGATCTAAATTGTCTTGCCTGGTCTTTCCTGGCCTGACTTTGTTTAGTCTGGTCTTGTCTGGCCTGGTCTGGTCCAGCCCATCCTAGTCTGGTCTACAAGTCAGTTTCATTTGATTGCTGCATCAGTTTTATGGATTGACTGCTGCATCTATTTCATGGTTTAAGTGCTGCATCTGTTTCATGGTTAAATATTGCTGCATCTGTTTCATGGTTTGACTGCTGCATCTATTTCATAGTTTGATGACTGGGTCTATTTTCATGGTTTAATTGTTGCTACAGTTTCATGGTTTGATTGCTTGAGTCTGTCTCATGGTGTGATTGCTTGAGTCTGTCTCATGGTGTGATTGCTTGAGTCAGTTTCATGGTTTGATTGCTGTCTCTGTTTAATGGTTCTGTTCAAGTGCAAAAAAAAAAAGAATTTGTTAACACTAAAAAGACATCCATTGCAAGGATACTTGTAGGAGAGGAGAGAAAAATAACATTTAAGGAAAGCCTTAACGCTTTTTTTAAAGATTTTATCTATATGTTATCATATAATTTTATCATTAAGTCATTTGTAAGTTGTCATAAATTGGCTACTAGCTGATCTAAATCAACAACAAAAGTATCAAATTCTTCACATTAAAGCTGTATCTTTGAATCAAATGAAAAAATTATTTTCTTCAAAGTTTCTGCTCAGGTGATTTTTGATATACAAACTAATTTTTCTTAAAAAAATCCATAGAGTACAGCTTTGTTGTTCAACATTTGACATTTCTTTCATTTATTTTGTGTTTTGTATCTCATTTTGCGTTATCTATCATTTAATACATTGTAAGATTATGCAATGAATTTGCATAAAGTTTTATGTTTTCCTTCTATGATGAACAAGTTTTTCTTTGAAAAACTGAAAACATTGAAAGTAGTGTTGAAAAAAATACCCAGTAAGTATATGTATATCTATATATCATACTTTTCATACAGAAATGCAGTGTATTTGACAAATGACAATAAGTTGTCTTAAAATTAGAGATGAAATTTACAGTTATCAACTGTAGTTTTGAGATGCATGTACATACTGTTACATGTCATTTAAGCTTCAACACACACAGGTAGCTAAAACTTCTTCTACATTCAGATTTGAAGACAGAGACCACAACTATTTCTGTATACACTTAAAACAGTTTGTAAATTGTTCAAACCTGCAATAAAATTAAGCTGAAGCATGAACAGTGCCCATGGAAACAAAAAGAATTAAAACAATTGACAATGTGAATGTTTGCCTTTGTAAGCACTCAAATGCCACAGTAAAATATTGTTGAAATAAGCATTTACCATAGGAAACATTTGCTACAGTAAACACTTGGCACAGGAAGCATTTTGTCTTAGTAAGCATTTGGGTCTATAAGCAATTGCCACATGCAGTAAGCATTTTCCTCTGTCAGTAATTGCCAATGCATGCATTTGCCACAGGAAGCATTTGCCTTATTAAGCAACTGCTACACTAAGCAGTTTCCTCTGTAAGCAGTTGCCAACAATTTCTTCAGTAAGCATTAGTCACAGTAAGCTTTCGTAACAGTAAGTACTTGACTCAGTATAAAAATATGCTACAGTAAATATTTGCCGTTATATGCAGTTTTCCACAGTAAGTACTTGACTCAGTAATCATGGCTACAGTAGGCAATTTTTCTCAGTAAGCATAGATCATAGCAAGCATTTGACTCAGTAAGCATTGTGGTAAACAATGGTAAATGTTGTTATAGATGATTGTCACAGTACCCAATGGATGAAGTTAATATTGATAACTACTTGAGTAAACATTGGCTACAGAGCACTTTGACATAATTGTGTCTAATTTTAATATTTAAGTACCTGAATGTTTTTTGTCTTTTTCAGAATAGTTTGGGTAGTAAGATGGATAGAATAAAGCCTGAGCGGGTACCACGCCAACCTGTTCATAAAATATGGAGGAATGTGAGGTGGGCGGAGTCATTTGTAGATGATTCTTTAACAATTGATGCTGCAGATATAACAGATTCATTTGCACTGAGAAAAGTAGCATTACTGTTTGAAACTAAGAAGTATAGTGAATGTGCATCATTAATCCGACGTTTGAACTGTGTTACCCTGAGCAACATTTTGCACGAGGTCCCGCTAGACGTGCTTCATGACTCTTTACCTCAGAGTCTGACAATTTTAGAAGCGTTGTACATAAAACTGTATGAAACAACCGAAAATCCTGCAGACTTTCCGAAAGAGGAACTGCAGATTGATCAGTTTCTACAAAAGCTTGTCGCACTTTTTGCGAAGCAAGCGGGTCTGAACAATAAGCATGAAAAAAATTCTAATAGTGTTTACCCGTCATGTAGAAGCATCTTGCGTGTGATCACTTGGGTGGAACCAAATATTAGACGATTTGTTCGGATGAAAAAACGGGAACTGGATAAGTGTCTTCGACATCTTGGAAGACATGGATTGGTTGAAACTTCAGAAAGTACTCTTATGAATTTGCATGATGCATTTAAGATTGAGGTAGAAAAGGTCGTTCACCAGTATCGTTCAGCTCTGCAGAAACTTGAAGAATTGAACTTGTCCGCAAGACATCCAACAGGGAGCTCCGTCATCTGGGGTCCTGCCCCATCTTCTTCAAGCCACCATCGACTTATGCAGCTCAGGAGAGACGATGTACAAGATCGTATAATCAAAAACAGAACACTGTACAATATGGTAGAGCCAGCACTATCAAACCAGTATCTGAAAAAATTCATCCATATTCTCGAAAAGAGAATAGAATATGACAAAATAGCTTTGTTTCATGATACTGAGCTGAGAAAAGTCAGTAAATCAGACTGCCTGGATCAGCAGTTCTTGTCACTTAGCTTAAAGGAATTCTCACAAGGTATGTAATACGCCTCATTTTGCCTTGCCCTTATTTAACGCTTTTTGCCATTTTTTTACGGAAGTATTCACACAGGACAGGGTATAGGTCCTAGGTTTTTGTGGAAATTTATTTACTGTCAATTTTCCATAGAAAATTTTCCCTATTAAAAGAAAGTGCCCTTATTTAATGTTTTTTGCCTTTTTTTACGGAACTATTCACACAGGACCGGGTATAGGTCTATGGTTTTTGTGGAAATTTGTTTACTGTAAAGATTTTCCCTATTAAAAGGAGGTGAGGAAATTAATAAATCAATTGCACTTTAAGACGGAAATGTCACAGTTTCCGGCAATATTTTTTAGCTTGTTAACTTAGAGAGGTTTCATTTGTCTGTGAGGGAAAGATCCAATTCCGAGATAATTAGTAGTCATTTAGTGTGTCATGGTATAAGCTTGTTTGCTGTGTTAGTGGTAGAGTTCAGGGACAATTCTGTATTTTTGCAGAGAAGTAATTAGTCTGGATATATTCTTCAATTATAATCTATAAATAGCTACTTTGCTTTTATGAACTCAGAGAGAGTACTTTGCTTTGAGCTGAAAACAGGGAGCCACTTGAATTTGTGGATCAAATATAATCCATGAAAGTTAGTGCATTAGGATGATTAAAGGTTTCACTGTAATTCAGTCACTTTTGGACATTCTTTCTTTGAAGTATCCCTCCACACTGTACCCAGAGTAATGGATCATCCATTTGCTAAGCAACAGACCTTGGTTTGAATTTAGGACAGCATGCTGTTTTCCAACACTCTGACCCATGTCAATCTTGTGGCAGGTACTGCTCCTGACCTTATTGACATAGATTCACCAAACTTCAGGTTTATTAGGATAAGTAGTAGAGCACCTTGGTTTTAGTTATTTTATTAGACCAGTTTACATCTAAGTTATGGCACTTGACTTTGTCAAAATGAAGGCATTCTATATGGCAGGTTTCTTTCCATGAAGAACACAAATCTTATAAAGGTTTTGTTAAAATAGGCCCTCTACCCTTGCCAGTTATGCATCTGTTCATCTGCATAGTGTTTGCAAATGATAATAGCGCAGGCTTGTTATTTTCAAGGTTATGGTGTTGTTCTACAACTTCTGCGGGAAGTGGTAGATGAGGACACCCTGACAGAAGAAGATGAGGATGATGTATTCCCGTCTAGTGACGAGGAGACAATCTCGCCCGTTATGTACAAAGAACGCTTACGCAGTGTGTCGGGAATAAATGGATTTCTTCCTAGTAAAAATTCATCAGGTGAGTCATATTCGTTACTTTCAGGGATGTAGAAGGGGTATGTTAATGCATTTTTACCTAGATTTTTACAATGGGATCTTCCGACTTCCAATTTGGGCAAGTCTATTCCTTTAAATGGAGGTGTTTTGCAGAATTATGTTCCGAAAGGATAATAACTGAAATTCTGAGCAGACGACATTGTACTTTGTGTCTGCTTCAGAGTGTAGCTGCTTGAAAATGTATTCATTTTGGTAGACACTAGGCATAAATGGATTAATTAAGAACAGATTCATCAGAAAGGTGAAGGGTCTGGGGCCACCAGGTGAATGATAGTGGTTAGCTTGTAAAAAAACACGTCTCACCTTGGTTAAAAATGTTTTTTTTGAAATGAAAGAAAGTATCTACAGCTACAAGATGTATCTGCTAGTAAATAACACTTAAAATGGAAACCAAGTTTAATTATTCTCTAAAAATAATGCAGTTTTTGCTAAGCCTTGCTTAGTATATATCTGACATTGCTAAACTTGTAGTACATGTATAAAGTAAACTGGGTAATTAAAATATGAGTTTGTACTTAAAGAGTACTGTTCTCACTTAAGTTCCATATTTTATTTATAGTCCTACCGACAGACCTATTTCCTTATTCATACTAGAAATCTAAGTTTCTAAGAAATATTATTGGTTTTCCTCTTAAAATAGTTTCTTTTAGAACAGAAAGCCTAGAAAAGATGAATGTATTACAATGTATTTTGAAATCAGAGAGAAATAAGAGTACTTGTACTTCTTAGGGTAGACATGTCTTAATACTTTCCATTTCATTCAAATAAACTTTAAACTATTACAATTTTTTCACAACAAATCAGGTCTAAACCCTTATCAAACCTGCATCTATACAGCGTTATTGCCTTAACCATCTCCATGGTTGAGTGGTTAAGGCCACTGGCTTGAAATCACAAAACCTCTCACTGATTGAGGGTTACAGGTTTGAGCCCTGCTACTGACCTGTGTCTCTTTATTTGAGAAAGTTGGCAGTTTCTTGCAGAGGACGGTAATCAGGTAGTCTGGTAAAAAAACAGCAGCAAAGTAAACTGTAATACTGTTGAATAGGGTGTTAAACTAAAACAGAAAAGAAGCCATAATTATTGCTTAGCAGTTACGAGTCAAACCACAAAAGTTTTAAGTCCCTTTCTACCTGTGTATAACGGCTTTGCTTCCTAAAAATAACAAATTTTATACAAGTTACCAAGTGTAACACATTAGAAGTATAAACCCTTTTCTAATTAATCCTCGATTAATCTCTAATTAATCTCATTTATCTGTTGACTTCTGTGTACATTAATCTTATTATAAAGGAATTATGATTAATATAAATTCTATTCCTAAGAGTTTTAGAATGTCTAGGTGATGAAATACTATAGTGTTTGCTGGTTAATTCTAGCTTATCTCTTGAGAAACTTTCTATAACAGACACTATAATTTAACAGTTTGTTGACTTCAAAATGGATACTAAAAAGGTCTTTTAAGTTCTTATTGACATAGGTTAAATGAAGTGAGTTAATACCAACTAAATGTTTCAAGTTCTTCGGAGTATCTCCATCAACAGACCAAGCTTTTAATCTGTTGAGGTCTTGTTTTTTTTCGCGTTAAAACCTAAACCTATCTCTTCACTCTATCCAGACTTGTACTGTACACTCTATCCAGACAGTGCACTCTAGACTCTATCCAGACAGTGTATTTGACACTCTTTCCAGACTTGTATTCTTCACTCTATCAAAGCAGCATACTCTACACTCTATCCAGACATTGTACACTACAGTCTAACCTGACCTAAGCGGCCAGTCAAGAGATATGGCCAAATTGACTGTTTAAGCAAGGTGACTATCATAATTTAACTTCGACTTTTGATAGTATATTCAAACAGCCCACCCACCTGGTTGGTCACTTATCTAAGTTAAACTGGTTTATCAGTGTTTCTAAGTTGAATGTAGCAGAGCTAGTTCTAAGAGTCTGGACCTGATGATGTTATGATAGACAGTGTTCATGTCAACCCCTCTGTCCCCTCCTCTCCCAGTTTCTTTGAAAGAATTGTACTGTATAAGAAGTACATGTAATTTATAGCCAGTGTTGATCACAAATAAGTGTGTATACATACAGTCTGATCATGATCTACACTGTCCCGTATCATGTTGGTTATCTTTTATTTTGCACACCTGTAACACTCAATTCTACTGGCCAAATTTGAAAGTTAGAAAAGTTTATTTTAGCCATATAAATTATGATTGAAATACATTGTACAACATAAAACAGCTACAACATAATTTAAGGTCAATTTTCATTGCTTACTATTCTTCCAACAGAATGAGGATATTGATTTAAGTTTTACCCCACAGACAGCGAGTGATTCTGCCTTTACAACAATATCCCTGCAATCTGATCATGATCTGCACACTTTGCTGTTAAGTCGGTATTTTTTCACCGGGCACCCCAATGAACAATTAGTGGTGCTGTTCAAATTGAAAGACACACAAGATCATTTTACACATTTAACAGGACCGTGGTTAAAGAAAAAGTAAAGCCGGGGCGCACACAAATTTGGGGCGTACGATTCTATAGTTGTCCTTGGTATCGTCAGATAAAAATGATTTCAAAATTTACCTATATCTTTTCTGTTGAAAACAATCAAAGATTATTTCGATAAAATATTTTAGCACCTATTACATATTTTTTTGTCATTTGTAAATATCATATAGTGTTAAAAAGGTGTGAAAAAACAGATAAGGAAGAAAAACAGTGTGAGCAGTAAATTGCCCACTTCAAAAACTTAGCTTGACCTTCTGATGTTATTTTTTGTAACCCAATATATATCAGCTGTACGCCTTTTTGTTCTTGAAATACAAAATACACATTTTTTTCAAAAGAAAATAAATTCTTTGATATAACAATAATTATTGTATATTACCCAAGATTGTAAGAAAAGCATGCTTTATAGGTACTGTGCTATATTTCAATGTTAAGATTTATGTTTATATATTTGGAAACTAAGTACATTATTATCCTATTGTGTCTTAATGCACAATAAATATTTATTTTGCGTATAAATGATTTTTGAGACCAAAGTATTTCTTGAGAAATACTGAATGTGCAAAAAAAAAAGTCAACTGAGTTAATCCGACAGCATGTTTATTGCAGCTTTTCAGTTTTGAGGTAATAATGTAGCTGTACAGTCAAAATTTATTACAAGGTATTAAAAGGCCAGTATTTGAACTTGTACTGTCCACGACATTACATAGCAATGCAAAGTAAGAATACTTTTAGACCACTTGGCCACCGCAACAGCCCCAAAACACTAGAAACTGTTGCTCTGTAACTATAAATGTTCCTGATTTTTATATGCACAGTTCTATTAGTAACGTTTTACGGCATTGCTTTTTTGGGTGAACATGGGCAGGCGGGCGATATCCACCAAAGTTGTTCATACTCAAGCTTGAATAGTTCCTACCTAATTGTCACCATATATTGTGGCACAGTGGTCCCATGTTTGCTTCATGATCTGAGGGATATGGATGCGGAATTGTTGAGTCCGAAGACAAACTACAATAATTTCACATCACCCCCCTCTCTCTCTTCCATGTTGATTCCATCTGGAGTAAGTCTGAAGAACAATTTATACAAGTTGTAGGAACTTGTTTCCCAATCAAGAGTAAATGAATAAGTATAAGTCATCCAATTACCATCCAGCTTGGTCATGTGAAGTCCTAGATATGAAATCTTAGGCAAGTTTACTATCTATCCATAACACCCTTAACACCCTAGACACCAGAGTTATGGCCCTGTCTTTGCCCTATTTTTGCCCAATTAGCACTGTCTGCTTTCTAATTGGGAAAGTCTTTGCCCTATTTTTGCCCAATTAGCACTGTCTGCTTTCTAATTGGGAAAGTCTTTGCCCTATTTTCACCAAACCTTGTTACACTGTTTTGTGTACTAAAATAGTAATATTTTGGCCAAGTCAATTGAGATTCTCTTAGAGTTATGGCCCTTATTGCTAAGTTTGAAAATTCAAATGTTTTTGATTGCCAATATGTAACAATATGGGATAAGTCAGTTTGCCTAAAACAGAAACTTGTCCGTGTATCAGTTAGACAGTATAGCTAAGATTTAAAAATGATCACAATCAGTATCAGATGGCACAGCATTATGTTCTATTAACCCTTTAAAAATATGCTATTAAATTTCTTAAATGAACTTGTCTGTCATCCTTGTTCAAGGGTGTTTTTAGCGAATTTGCCAATTGATTAGTGAAAAGTGATGATAATGATCAAAGTTTACGTCCCTGCAGTCTGATCATGATCTGCACTGTTTGCAATCACTTTCTGTGAGCAAGTTAAAAGTCAAGTACCAATGTCCAAATGGCAGAAATGCATGTTTTTCCATGTGGCATGAAAGAACTTGAAAAAGTTGTTGACTTAAATTTTCCTCATTTATTCAAAGCATAGAAGGATGTGCTTTTTGCTGTTTATAATACATCAATAATATTTTTTTCTTAAGTTTACTGTGATGTATTCTAAAATTTTTGTTCAGAATGAAATAGTTTCAGTTTGATAAATTTGCTTATTTATATGCATTAAGAACAATAAAAACAACTTAGAATCTAAAAGTCACACTCACAAGTTGAATCTAAAGGTCACATTTAAAGTTGTTCGATTTTTGTAAAACACCTGATTTCTGCTTTAAGACAGCTTTGTCATGACACGCCAAGCGCCCATGGGGATAAAGTTGAATCATGGATGATGTAAGTGCTTAATCATAACTAAAACTTGCTTCCATTTTTTGCAGGGCGAAGTTTAAAACATTGTCGCTGGAAGAGGCTTGTTATGTTTACAATTTGGTTTGTTGTTGCAAAACAGTCATAAGTCCTCATCAGTTTCATACAAGTTACAATGTTATTGCTCTGTATGATATAATTATAATTTCCTGCTCTGTTATAAAGAATACATCAATGAAGACAAAAACTTAAATGAGATAAATGACATAAAACGAGATAAAATATAAAATCCTCACTTTTTATGATATATAGAGTTATAATTGCTTTTTCAACATTTTTAATTGCTACGTTTGAAATAATAAACATTCAAAGATGGAAATTGCTTGGTTTCACGGTCGAGTGGTTAACGTCGCTCACCTGTTATCACTAGACTCTTTTGGTCTGATTAAGGTTCATGGTCCCTTTTACCAACCTATCTGTGTGTCAAAAAGTAACAGCATTATGGGAATCTAGTACTGGTCTCTCCTAGACTTAGTAATCAACTGCCCATCAGTAAATAATTGAAATACTGTTAAAACTGGCATTTTGCCACAAGAAAAAGGACCCCAAAGAAATGTAGGGGCTGGAAAAACAGTGATTCGTGCACAGAAGTAGTAACAAACAACTGTATAATGTCCATCTCAGTTTGATTTTTTTCTATTTCTAAAATGAATTTTTCTGTTGCTTATGCTACAATGCAGTTTTTCATACTTTCTACATTTATTGAATTGGGCATTTTGTCCTGCACACCGCAAAACTGAAGGTTTCATCATCTCCCAAACTTCCCCCCTGCCACCCACCCCCTGAATGGTTAGGTTTATTATGACGCCCCCAATTCAACATGTGTGCTCAAATCCTTATAGGCTGTTGATAATAGAGTTGAAATGAAAACATTCATAAATAAAAGTGATTGATGTATTGAATAGTACTAAATGTCATATATATGAAAAATAAATGTCTAGTTAATTGGTTTAATTGTTTCTCAAGTAAACAATAGATTAATTAAAAATGTATCTTGCTGTGACTAACTTAAAACTTGATGTAAAATAAGGAAACTGTTAAATGTATTAGTATTGTCTAATCATTAGCCATAATTATTTCAACCGATCAGAAGGCCATATATAACTGCCTTAGGGCTATTAGCATCAAGTGATTTTGCTTTTTTGACCAGTGCAGATCATGATCAGTTTGCAGATCCATGTGGTCTGCTTAATTTCCATATTTTTGTTACTTAATGTTCAACTTGACCCTGAAATTCTACAAAGGACATGCCTTTTTTTAAATAGGCCCCAACCATTTATGTTCAAAATGGTAGCAAATAAAAAGCTACTAATTTCCATTAACATTATGTGCCTGTTTAAATGTTACTTTAATTTAATATATGGGTAGTTATACTCCACAAGAAATGGTCATAAATTTAGGTTCAAATTCAAAGCAGATGTCAAACTTTACCTACGATAATTGGAAAGACCTCCAACAAAACTGTTATTTATCTGTTAATTTAACATAAATAATTTCTTTAAATTAATATTTACTTTATATTTAACACCCTTCTTTAATCTTATACACTTAAAAATGAATTAAAAGCTCAGTACAGTGTATATAGCGTACACACCATTAACTGTGTTTGGATAATTTATATTTTCTTTTAATTTAAAGCTTCACATTAAAAAGATCAGTCCTACTGTAGACAGACATTTCTGACATGGATTGAAGTTTGTTTCATATATTAAAAATGATATCCATTTAAGCATTGTATATCATCTAATAAACAACTATTTGGAGTTCTGATGTGCAGTTATAAGCAGCACATGCTGTAGACTGATGAACAGTGCTTATAGAATATTATTTCAATTTAGTCAATACTATAATTATCACACTAAAATAGCAAACCACTGGCTGTTTTTTTGTTTGTACATCATGTCAGCCCAGTTAGCTCAACAGGTAGAGCACGAGACTTGTAATCTGGGAGTTGTGGGTTCAATTCCCAGGGCTGACCAACTAAAATTACTAACAGTCTTTCGGATGAGACTTAAAACCGAGGTCCCATCATGTATGGGTGCTATACGCCTGGCATGTAAAAGAACCAGGGGTGTCTCTGGAATTGGGACACTTCCTGTATCTTGCACTATATCCTCCGAAAACCTAAAATAACTAACCACTTCTGGGGGCGTTGGTCATATGGATTATCGGGTACCAACGATAAAACTCTAATTACATACACACACTCATGAGGCATAATTTGACATCATTTACGATGCCATAATTTAATGGCTTGCATATCAAAATGTTTATCACAGACTTTACATTCACTTGTTTCCTTCCTTGCTTAACTTGCAAATGGAACAAGGAATGTCAGAATAATGTATTTATGGACATTCCCTCTTGAACAATACCCCAATTTGAAAGCTAATGATGAGGAAAGCAGGGAGAATTAGAGTTCATATATGATAATATGACAGTCACGTAACATATAAGATGTGTACATATAAGATATCATCCATACAAGACAGATTCCAGTATTTTACGCAATAAATGCAGAGTCTTCTGCTACATCACTGTCACATTATCCTTCATGTACTGTACACTCAGAAATAAATGGCCGCTTTTGAATTTTATTGACATAGCATATTTTATTTCCTTATGTATCATTTAGACAAACCAGATAAAAATATATCATAAAATTTTGGCATTACGAAAGTTACTGGCTTTACAGTATATGTTAAAAGCAACAACAATTAGGCACTGACCACATGCAATGGACTCGTTATCTCCGGCTCCATTAAGTCAAAATGAGGCTAATTATCTCAAAGCCATTTGCCTGAGAATGTATTTACAAATAAATGTCTAATTCCTTTTAAGGTGAACGTTTTCAACTGGTACGACAGACTTTAACTTAACTAGGGTCATATGCATGTATTTGTTTAAATTTTGTTTCATCTATATATGTATTGTAGCGTGGATACATGTATAATTCTGAATTTAGTGGTCTCATACCTGTATTTTTTTGTATACATTGTATCTTGCATTTTTTTAACCTGTTTAAATGAATATGAAATAAAACAATGATGATATCTATATAGGGGGCAGCACCAGCCGCAGACATCGACATTTTAAAGGAAGATCCTTCACAGAAGGTCTGTTAACGCACGGGTTTGGATAATACATGTACTTTTGGTTGAATGGGGAATATGTTAGCGCTTACATATAAAATTGAATTTGCCATAGTTACTACTAATAGAATTTACATATTATAGTTTTGTTTTTCAATAGTATCTAATATATTTAGATTATGTGGCTTTTATGGAATGCAATGAAATATATCAATATTATTTTAAAGCTTTAATGTGTTGCATCTTAACTTGTACCACGTAACCTGTGAATGGTCCTCAAGCATTTGCGCTGCAGAAAGTATTCACCATTAGTAAATTTAGAAATGTGGTGGCAGCACTTTATTATGTCACATCCTGGTATCCCAGGTTTCATTCCATTTTGTCATGATGTGGTTGAAAACATGAACAGTTTTATATATTACATGGTGGCTTTTGGCCTCCCTCATTGCATCATACAACTGTAACACTTTGCATGCCCCAGCCTGGTGATAAACTTTTTTCTTGCATATTGAATCGGCATTTCCGGTAATTTTACCCATGCCGGAAAAATAACTCTGGCACCACGCCTGTGCCAGACAACTCTGGTGAATTACATGTACTTGTGATGTAATTTTATAAACATTCTGACATTACGTTCCCAAACACAACATCCGAATAGCGTTTGTTTTTATAATGATAAAGCATTGTTTTGATAAGTTTACATTTAGAAATCTGAGTTTGTTTTTATAAGATAATGCATCATTTTGACAAGTTTGAATTTAGAAATCTTCTTTAAAGTGCAAGACAGTATGCAGGAAAAAGTTTCTATTGATCATGAGACATTTTGTACAGATGGAAAAACAGTTACCTTTGGTGACGGATATTTCGATCTGAACAGCGTGCTCATGACAGTCTCTTTCATTCATGGTCAACTCAGATTCCTGCTCAAACATTGAATTAATGTAATATTCAAGCATTTTATGAGTTCTTTGAAAAAAGTTTTCTAATTTGACGCAATAAAACTTTTGATTTGAAAGATCTGCTTTTCTGAAAGTGGAAAATATTCCTTGCTCAAACTGAGACAAGCATTGAAATAAATTTAACAATTATCAGGACTGACCACACTGCATATTGCATGAATCATTGTTAAGGGGTGGATTTTCCAGACATACATTATTTAAGAAACTATAACTTAATACTTTGAAACATAGAGGGAAAAGCTCATATTTTTTCTGCATAATTACCGGTATATGTATACATGTATCATTACTAACATTGTGTAACAGATGCAAATCCTCCATAGCAGTCAAATAACTATAAAAATTAGTAAGGTTACTATGGTTTGAGTGTAGTTATACCCCCTCCCCCATAACAGCAAAATGGTAAGGCGGGGTGGGGGTATCCTGGATTCAGCTTGTCAATGCATCTGCTCCTTTGTCCGTCTGTCCGTCTGTCTGTAGCCTGATAATATTACATTAACAGAAGTTGCAAGATGAGACATATTGACCACAGTCACAATGTAGTTTTAACATCCCTTCTTGCTGCCCATGCAAATCTACTATGCTTTTTTAGCGGGTCTGGGATGTTTGTTTTTTTGTTTTGTTTATAGAATAGCTCTGTATGTTTTGGAAGTTGGTTTGATATTTTTTGGTTGTTATTTTGTATGCGTTTATGTTAGGGGCGGTCCTTTTTGGTGGGGGAGGGGGATAGGTGCAGGGCCAGACTTCATGTGACTGGTATGTTGATGATTGATATAGTTGTATTTGTCATAACTTTTACTCTACTTACTGCAATTGATTGTCCCTTTGCAACTGGCGCAGGCCAACCTTCACAAATGTTCAAACTGTTCACAGTCTTCACTGCATTGTCTGTTTCTCAGTCAGTATTGTAAACTGGGACATTTTAGCAATGAGTAATTTTTACAACCTAGTTGAAATTTTAACAATTCATGAATAGTTCATTCCTTAATACAGAACAAGGTATAACACTGCTATATTCTAACACTTAAACAGCTTATGTTTTAATATTCTTAGGTGTCATATTGTAAAATAAAGAAAATATAAAATTTCCCAATTCACAGAAAATTCTTAAATTCTCTATCTAAAATTATGTTCATGATCAATATCTATTTTCAGCCAGTATCAATTAAAACATTTTAGCCACAGATGTCACCAATTAGACTGATTTATTTGTCTGTTTACCGTGCTAAATTTGTCATAATGTTCTGTTTAATATTTCATTTCAAATTTAGAAGCACAAAGACAAAGAAGCAAGTCACATTATATTTTAATTGATACTGGCTTCACCATACAGGTCATATAAAAGTAATACCACGTAATAATTCTGCAATACTTTCAGAGAGATTTCGCAGACAATTATTTAATATCACAGGTAATGTCTTGCAGAAAACTCAATGTAATTGAATTTGTCATGTCATGATTTTTTTTTTTTGCTGAATTGCAGGAACGCGACCTTCTATTATTCACATAGGACAGACCTTCAGACAGTCGGGTACGAATATGCATGGAAGTCTTCCATTACGTATTGGTAAGTAGTGTTGGTTCAATATGCCTATAATGTACAAAGGGTGTTTGAAAAGTTTTCGGAAAACTTTCACATAAGGATATCAGGTTTATCTAAAAATATTATTTAAGGACAAAGTTTTAATTATAATATTAAACTTTATTCAGTAAACTATAGCCACGCCACCTGAGGCAAGATGATATATATTTCATTTAAACTCGAGCAAAATACGCGTAATAATAATCAGCGTTTTTTTCTTACAGGGCTTGATCTTATATTTTTGGCGGCAAAGGGAGGGAATATGTAAGAAATAAGTGGGCAGATAATCACAAAATAGAAGTAAATGTAAGGACTGAATGCCAGTAAATGTCAGGACTGAATGCCAGTCTAAGTCTGCTACAGTGGTCTTCTGATTACACTCAAAGTTATGCATGTTTTTTAGTCACTATAGCAATGTTATGTAGACACGTCAGGGCAGCTATACTTCTTACCTAATCAGTTTAAAAACTTGCTCTGGGAACACTATCTCATGCTTCTATCAATGTTGTAGGGGAAACCTAAATAACTTCTCTCAGTCAGAGCAACAGGACCTGAGGGTGTGTACTTGGGCGGAGACATATTGGAACACCAGTGCCTCAGTTCAGCCAACTGTATTATAGATAGCAAGCAATGAAAAACTTGTCACCATTATCTCCTGAGTCTGGTCTGGAATAATAGTCAATAAGCTAAGGATGCTTTCTTTCGAAATCATACAAACATTTTTTATGTTAACTAAGAAAAGCTTACCTTAAAAGTACCAGGAAACTGAGAAATGGTGTCCATCTTTCAATTTGGACATTCATAGTTTAAAGGGGTGCTTACTGCCAAAGTACAAGCTAAATAGCAAATAATGCAGATAATGATCAGACTGCATGGGACTACATCGATATGCTGATCATGATCTGCACTGGTCACAAAGGCAGAATGACTTGTCACTAGCAGGGAAAATAGGTGAATAGAAAATGAAGATGTTATGAGTACGCGAATTATCATTTTCGTCATCATCTGTTTCTAGGCAAGATGATTAACCTGGGTGATGAACAGAAGGCAATGGAGCATGAGCTAGAAATTCTACGCGGACAATTGGACAAAAGTCAGGAAATGGTGAAACACTTACAAGATCGAGAAAAACAGTGCTTAGCTCAGTATGTACCATAAGAATACTTACCAGTACCTTACACTCCTAAATTTCTGTAGTAGACTTGTCCAACTTCAACTTTGGACAGTACCATTTATTGTGCATAGGTAGGTCAGTCAACATTCACTAATTGAATAGCTAACAAGGCAGACTGATCATGGTCTACATTGGTAGCAAACACAGAAACACCTGGTTCCACTGGCGTTAACCTTTACGCTATTGGAACCTTCAAAATGGACTCGTACATCTTTGCATTTGGACAGTACCACAAAATTGTTCAAACGTGAGTTCAATAAGAAATGTTGCTCACTTTTTGCCTTTTTTAAAAGTGAGAAGTTGTTAGTCTGAACAGTTTAAATCATTCATATTGATTCTTACCACTTCTTTCTCAGCTGAACACAAAGAAATAGCAACTTTTGGAAAATATTTCTCCCTAGCCCCCATCAAGGCCAATCCCTGTGTAAATGTATACCTTAACTGAACTAAACAAAGTATCTGATTGTAAAATGTAACACATTGTAATACATATTACTGTTAGATATTTTAAGTAAGTTTGTATTAATTTAACATTGATACAGCAGAGGAGATGGATAAACCACTCTGTAAATTCATTCAATATTTGTAAGGATAGATCTTTTCTTGTACACACGATCTACCTTTGCATAAAAAGGTAGATCGTGTGTACAAGAAATGGTTGTAAACATTACTGTCGCATTAACCTGAATTGATTGCAAATTTCTATTTCACAGAATATCGGATTTACAGTTACAAATACATTCCCCGTCCAGTGATCAGGAGGGTGTGAACAGGGTGCGAGAGTTGATCGAGGGATTCAGACATCTGTATTACCATGATCGGGAACTGGCCGTGCAAGCACTAAACAACCTACAGGAGTTAAAAGAAGTTCACTCGCTTAAAGGAAAAATACTCTTCTCTGTTGTTGTTGTAAGAATGATTTCTTTCTCAGTTGTCATCTGCTTTTCCTTGTTTAGTGGTTCTATGGTCACTGACATGTGATCACTGAACCCCTAACATAGGCAAACATTTTCTGCTGACCTCAAACTTTTTTGTCAGAAAATAATCAAAAACACCAACTACAAGTGTTTAGAGCAAAAAAACAACAACAAAAACGCCAGGTCATTTTTGTTTTTGGTCTAACATGTACTTGACCCAGCGATAGAAGTGGAAATATGTGATAAAGGATAGGAATCTAGTACTGGCCCTTCCCAGGAACAATAGTTAGGTAATCTGCCTTTGTACATCTACTTGTATTAGCAGAGTACTGTACTATTTAACACCTTAAGTGTGGTTATTAAAATGCTTTGGCATCACTAATGATAAAATTTTCATTCTACTGTATACATGTACCTGTATACTGTAAAATTCTGAACATTGAATAATACGTAGGCCATGTATAGAACAGTGCAGATATTATGACACTAATTACAGAATATTAATTAGACATAATTACAGTCAAACCTGTGATACAGACCACCTTCAAATAAAGACTGGCAGGATAATAACAGTGCAAATTTTATTTATTTATAGCAGAAAAACATGTGAATATGGAATGTCTACACAAACTGATCTTGTTTCAGCTTGCATTTCGTTCAGTTCAGCAGATGATTCAAGAGCTGAGGGGGAAGCTGAGACATATCCTTAAACTTCCTGTACCAAATGCACCCATGGTTACCACAAGTGACCCTGTTGCCATGGATATGGAGCAACATATTGAAAACTATCTCTGCAAAGCCTCTCAAAGATTTGAAATCTCACAGTGTGTTCAGGTGAGAGTCTCTGTGTTCTTTTCTATTGGACATAGTGCCAGTATTTCAGTTATCTAAAATATATATCAACAGTCAGGGCATGGATGCCCACTCAGTTGCTTTAAGAAGTACTGTATTGCTGTTCATACCTGCTCAGTGTATGTGTGGGTTTAATTTAAATGGTGTTTTTCATGCCAAAGATGTAAGTTATCAACTTATATTAAACCATGTTTAATGGTCTAGTAATTTATTGCTTAAACATTTCTAAACACATAAAGACTTGTTAAAAGAAAACAGTGGAACAGTTGAAAATAGACATGGTCAGCCATTGTTTCCAGTTAAACAAATTTGAGCTAATTTGGTATATTGACATCGTTATTTTGTTAATTTATGTTCTGTTATAGTAACAAATATTTCAAGCATTTGAACCTTTTTCGATGTCTTTTGAAAATTAATGCTGATGAAAAGGTTATTTAATCACAATTTTGTTTGGTACAACTTGCTCTACAAAGACTAACAAATATACCAGGCTTACACAGTTTTACATAGGTATGACTTGTCCACCTCTGTGGTGTAGTGGTTATAGTCCCGACTTAAAATCACTGTAACCTCTCATAGATGGAGGGTCATGGGTTCCAACTGCTACTGACCACATCTCTTTATGTGAGACAGTTGGCAGTTTCCTATGGAGGATAGGGATCTAGTACTTGTTCTTCCCCGGAACGAAGGTAAGGTAAACTGCGACTGGAATGGGCATTAAACTCATACAACAACAACACTAATTGATGGTTCATTATTAACAGTTGTAGCCTACCAAGGAAGGACCTACGACATTTTTGCACTGAATCTTTTTAACTAATTCTATATGGTTGTACATTGCAGGAAGTAAGTTCTCAGATATTTGCCACATTATACGACTACCCATGCCTGAAATCATGCGAAGGACTCCAACAGTATATGACTAACTGTATTCATACAGCCTGGGGACTTAGTGTACAGAGACCGCCATTTGTGATAATCTACGATTCACGCGTATTCAACAACGAGTTTCATGTGCGGGATGAAGTCTCAGACATTCAATCTGTGATGATCCGGAACTTCCTGTGGCCGGCACTGGTTCAGTCAAATAATGGAACTTGTGTGCAAAAAGGAATTGTTGAAACATAGAGTTTGTTTCAGTATTTATTAAACACAAAGAGGCAACATGTTTGCAAGAAGGAATTCTGGAAACTTGATGTCAATTTTCATATTAAGAAATCACATATAGACCATGTCTGTGCAAAAAGAGGTCTGTTTTGTATACATCATTTCTGCTTTCATATTTATAAACTGCAAAGCAACACTGTATGATGCTAGTTAAGCCTTAACCGAGCTTCATTTCTCAAATGAGCTTGTCTATCTCCTTCACGTGGACAGCACCATAACGTGGACAGCACCATAACATGGACAGCACGATAATGTGGACAGCACCATATAATGATGAAAGGAAAACCCACTGTAAATTCACAAACTGAATACTTATAGCGTAGATCATGATCAGAATACATAGATGTGCAGGCTAATCATGATCTGCACTGGTCACAACACTTGTCATCAGTTAGAAAAGAGTAAATAATCACAGAGACTTGGCTATGGCAAAAGCACAGAAGTCAAATTCATTTGATGTTTAGCCACAGATTTAAAAGTACAGTAGTTTGACAGCCCAATATTCAGTGTTACATTGAGGGATCTAGGTATAGGTAAATGCCTTAGGGGTAGGCTACGTTTAGTATGTAGAGAAAGGCTGAGGTAATGATCAGTGATTGGGTTAGATCAACTAACCTTGTGACTTATAGATTGTAGATGTGGAAATGGTTTGTGCAATTATTGACAAAATTAATGCATTTATTATACTAGGAATGTTGTGTTCTTAATAATTAAATATTTTCAGCGGCAAAGGCTGAGCTTCTAAGATAGTCGAGTGTCCATTGTCTGTCCACAAAGATCTCAACTTCTATGTTTGGGCAGATCAGACCTATTATAGTTACAGATTAATGGCCTTTGATGTATAAAATTTTTCTATATTTGTTATACCCCCAAAACGAAGTTTAGGGGGGTATATAGGAGTCACCCGGTGGTTGGTCGGTCGGTCGGTCGGGCGGTCTGTTGCATTTTCCTTGTCCGGAGCATAACTGAAAACTACTTTTGGAATTCAATACAACTTCATACAATGATCAAGCACATTGAGAGGAAGTGCAGTGCCCAAGAACTATAACTCCATCTTGACTAATTACAGATTATTGCCCTTTGTTAGTTTTCCTTGTCCGGAGCATAATTGAAAACTACTGGTTGGAATTCAATACAACTTCATACAATGGTCAAGCACATTGAGAGGAAGTGCAGTGCACAAGAACTATAACTCCATCTTACTAATTACAGAGTTATTGCCCTTTGTTAGTTTTCCTTGTCCGGAGCATAACTGAAAACTACTGGTTAGAATTCAATACAACTTCATACAATGGTCAAGCACATTGAGAGGAAGTGCATGCAGAAGAACCATAACTCCATCTTAACTAATTACAGATTATTGCCCTTTGTTTCTTTTCCTTGTCCGGGCATAACTTGAAAACACTTATTGGAATTCAATACAACTTGGCATACAATGATCAAGCACATTGAGAGGAAGTGCAGTGCACAAGAACTATAACGTCCATCTTGACTAATTACAGAGTTATTGCCAGTGTTATTTTACTTGTCAGGAGCATTACTTGAAAACTACTGGTTGGAATTCTATACAACTTCATACCATGATCAAGCACATTGAGAGGAAGTGCAGTGCACAAGAACTATAACTCCATCTTGACTAATTACAGAGTTATTGCCCTTTGTTACTTTTCCTTGTCCAGGGATAATTTAAAACTACTGGTTGGAATTCAATACAACTTCATACAATGATCAAGCACATTGAGAGGAAGTGCAGTGCACAAGAACTATAACTCCATCTTGCTAATTACAGAGTTATTGCCCTTTGTTAGTTTTCCTTGTCCGAGCATACTGAAAACTACTTGTTGGAATTCAATACAATTTCATACAATGATGAAGCACAATGAGAGGAAGTGCGTGTACAAGAACCATAACTCTATCTTGACTCATTTCGATTATTGCCCTTTGTTACTTTACTGTCCGATTATTCAAAACTAATTTGGAATTCAATATAACTTCATACAACGGTCAAGCACATTGAGAGGAAGTGCAGTGCACAAGAACTATAACTCCATCTTGACTAATTACAGAGTTATTGCCCTTGTTACTTTTCCTTGTCCGAGCATAACTTTAAAACTACGGTTGGAATTCAATACAACTTCATACAATGATCAAACATTGGGGGTGCTGCACAAGAACTATAACTCCATCTTGACTAATTACAGTTATTGCCCTTTGTTAGTTTTCCTTGTCCGGAGCGTAAATTGAAAACTACTGGTTGGAATTCAAATACAGTTTCATACAATGTGAAGCACAATGAGAGGAAGTGCAGTGTACAAGAACCAGAACTCTATCTTGACTCATTTCAGAGTTATTGCCCTTTGTTACTTTTAATTGTCCGGATCATTATTCGAAAACTATTGGTTGGAATTCAATACAACTTCATGCAATGGTCAAGGACAATAAGGAAGTCATACAAGAACCATAACTCTATCTTGAGCAAATTACAGAGTTATTGCCAAGAACAATATCTCTTTTTAGTTTGTTTGCAAGGTATTCTGTTACTACGAACTTTCTCAGTTTATAAAGCAGTCTTTTGGGGGTATTAATCACATTTAGTGATAGCTCTAGTTTACACTCTGGAAGCTGAATTCCTCTGGCAGTCATATGCAAACCTGGTATGTAGCATCACCTAGCGGTGCTCTATGAAGACAATCTTTAATCTGGATTACCTTAACTATGATCTTTTATCTGAATTTCTTGTTTTTTCGTGATTCTACAGTCATAAAATTTTGACCATCTGCAAATTTGCAGTTTTGTAAACAAGTTTTTTCTCGCACCCTTTTAAGTGATGACCTTCAACTTTATGTTTGCCTCAATTCTCACAGTAAAGATAATAAAGCTTTATTTGCAATTAATTTTTAATCTTGACCTTCTTTCGAGAGGTCCATGTTATCATTCCTATATTCAACAGCTTTCACTTCTATATTGGAAAGTGCAACTATTCTCAGGTGAGCAATATAGGGCCATGGTGGCCCTCTTGTTTTACTTTTCATTTGTAAAGCTGTGTACATTCATGATTTACAGTTCCTGTTTTAACATCATCTTCCTGTACTATGTTTACATCTTTCCTACTTTTTTTACATCTTTTCTGTATTTTTATCACCTTTCCTATCATTATGTTTTAATCTTTCCTGTATTTTTACCAAAGTTTTCATTTCTTCACTTGGAATAAAGAGAATAAATAAGTCTTGTGTACTTTTGTATTACTTTGATCAGCATAAGGGAGGTAATCACCTTTGAAAAACTTTGACTTGCTAAAGATTATAGATATGTTAGTTCAATTAGAAATCAACTCATTTGCATAAATTTTTGGGCCAACTTCTGAATTTGCTTTAAAGTTCTTGCAAGTGGGAATTTTAAGCAAAAAGTTCCCAAAATGTCCATCACTTCAATAACTGGTGGACTAAAGTACCGGTAGTTGTAGCTGTTACGGCCTTTGGTTGGTTCCTGTCAGTGTCCTGTAAATGAGTTCAAGCAATACAACTTGCTGGCTCAAACTAATAATTGGTTTTACCATATGACTGCGGTGTATTGAGAATTGCTAATGTAAATTGATAGAACTTGTTTAGCAGTCAAAAAAACAAGATTTATAGCTGGACCAATAAGTGGGCTTACTTACAGAAACTGTTGCCAATTGGTTGACCCTCCGCCCGTTGCAACCCAAAAGTGGCTATAAATAAAAACCGATGTATGTATGTGGATGCTGTCCGAAATACTGCGCTGAATGTACGTCATCAAGAAAAAACAAAAGCTAACATAAGTCAGGATGCATTTTTAATTATTACTTTGTTGCAAAAATGTTATAAAAGTCCTCATATTCAGTAACAAGAGTGTACAAAAACTATAAAATGACATGCCACTATCAATGATTGAACAAGTGAAAGCTGGAAATACAAATTTATTCTCATTTTTTTGTATTCCAGACTTTCAAAGCATTGTGGCATTGGAAACTACACAACATTAACAGTTTCTTCAAGGAAGAAGCTCAGTAATAAATTATAAAATGTCTCTCTCCAAAACTGCGATTTCCAAACAACATAAAGACAAAATGGATGTCGATTTCAACCAAACTTACGTCTGCGACATTAACTAACATGTACTACATGCTTTCATTAAATGCCTGAAAATAACTATCAAACCTGACACTGTATTGTACTGTTTATCACATATGCTATAAATTTACAACAAAGTCTTCACTATTGATATAGCATCAAGTTACATGATCCTGTTTCTTATAATAATTCTCCTTTATAGTCTTTCTAGCTTTATCATAGACACCCAGAAATATTGCACCACCTATAGATATCCAAACCATGCGCGGCACTATACCACTGAACAACCTGGAAAAGAAATAAGAAGATTATGATTATAATATCTATATATTTGCAAGGTTTCAGCCTGGCTTACTAATTTTAATAACTTGCACCAATTTTGCGCAAAATTGGAGAAAAAAAAATGTTTTGTTGAAGAAATTTTTTCACCAACACTGAAAAATTGTTGCTAAACATGTGTTTTAATCACATTTGGTGGCAGAGGGAAGCCTGACTTGTATTGATTTGTTACAAAAGGGAGGCACCATTGTGTAGGGGTAAAGTGTTAATCTGCTAACCTAGATGTTGCAGGTTGGAATAATATCAACAGTATTTGACCTTGACCTTTTGGTGTGAGAATTAGTTAGAATCCCATACAGCAGTCATCAAAAGTAGATCATATAGCTTGCCAAAATATGAGTCTGTGGCTGATGTAAAATAAGTAAATTAAAACTAAATAAAATGTGTTGTATGGGTTATGATACACCTGAACTATTCTGCCCCATTTTAGAACTATAAAACCATTACTGTCTTACCCTTTCAATCCTCTTTCTTTCAAAATAACCTTCAGAGCGTATGTGATACTTCCTCTGGATAATTCACTGCCTTTCTGAAAATAAATCATGGTAAAGGTCAGTACTACAGTTGTACTTGTGTAGGTGGTTACCTCAGTCAAGCAGCCACCTGCCTGAAGCAGACAAAACTGATGTATCTCGATAGGTCATTTACATATCAGAATCTGATACACCTGTATCAAACAGTCAAATACTTTAAATGGCCTTTCTTTAGGCCCTTCTTCACCAACTGCTTAAGACCTGTTTGACTGTATATCTGCAGGGAAAAAAACTGGTGAAGACTGGTTTGACTATATATCTGCAAAGACTGGTTTGACTGAATATATGCAGACTGGTCTGACAGTATATCTGCAAAGACTGGTTTGATTGCATATATGCAAACACTGGTTTGACTGGTTTTACTGACTATCTGCAGAGACCTGTATATATGCAGAGTGGTCTGAACATATATCTGCAAACACTGGTTTGACTGAATATCTGCTAAGACTGGTTTGACTGTGTATCTGCAAAGACTGGTTTGACTGTATATCTACAAAGGCTGGTTTGCCTGTATATCTGCAGACTGTTTTCACTTTGTATCTGCAAACACTGGTTTGACTGAATATCTGCTAAGACTGGTTTGACCGTGTATCTGCAAAGACTGGTTTGACTGTATATCTACAAAGGCTGGTTTGCCAGTGTATCTGCAGACTGTTTTCACTTTGTATCTGCAAACACTGGTTTGACTGCATGTCGGCAAAGACTGGTTTTACTGAATTCTGCAAAGACTGGGTTGACTGTATATCTGCTAAGGCTGGTTTGCCAGTGTATCTGCAAAGACTCGTTTGACTGTATATCTGCAAGGACTGGTTTGACCATATATCTGCATAGACCGGTTTGACAGTATATCTGCAAAAACTGGTTTGATGGTATATATGCAGACTGGTTTGCAGTATATATGCAGACTGGTTTGACCATATATCTGCATTGAAGAGCAGGTTAAGATACTGAAACTTTTTAAAGTAGCACAGTCATGGCTATTTGTACTGGAGATATTGCCTCAAGTTCTCTTACCTCTGCTAACATGATTCTCGTTTTGGCTACATCTAGTGGTGTTGTTATCCCTGCAGCTGTGCATCCTAATGCAAGAGACAGTAAAAGTAGTTTAAATATAATATAATACAATCATTTGTTTTTACTTTTGTTTGATGTGAAATTTCGGCAAGTACAATCACTAACAAACAAATACAACTTCTCACCAAGTTTGAAAAATATGTCGAAACCAAAATTACTTGGATAGAAGCAAGCTCTGCAATTAATTTGAGGACTTTTAACTAAAATACTGATCTGAGAAAAATCTGTTGGTTAGTAATGAGCAGGTCTGAAAAAATGGATCAATATTTAAAATACTGCAAGAATATTCACAACAGCTCACTTTAGCCAGTGGCTCAGATGGGCTTATTATAACTACATTTCGAGACAACTCGAGAATGGAATAACTAAGAAATTATTTGTTTTTCAGTAAATTTTAAAAGCAAAATATTTGTCAGTGTTAATACAATGGTTGTCATGGCAACTGACCTGCAAATGCTCCACATACAGATGACTGCCATGGCTCTACTGGTGACTGCTGATATTTTGACCACCTTTTCTGAAAAGTGTGAAAGAATAAAATAAAAGCTTTAGTCATTCAAAATACATATAATTCCATGCACAAATACAATGTGTGGAGAAATATACAATTTAAACAGTTTATGATGATGTTAGGGACACTGATATTGTATTACCAGTTTTTCTGTTGGTAAGTTAAACGTTTTTGTTCCAACATTGAAAGTTACCAAACGGAAGCAATCATCACCTTACAAATGTCTATAGACTTAGCTAAATCAAAGCTCTTGAAATTTGCTATAAAGTCACTGCCAATCTGGAAAAGCAGGCCTTACTCATTTGGTGTAAAAAGGTCATAGGTCTGTTTCCTGCTTAACTCTTGTAATACTGGCAACTAACCAATTAGTTATCATCAGTAATGTCCTAAATATACATTGTGTAGTTGGATTTCAAGCTGTGAGTCATGCCTTACGTTCTCCTCAACCTTTATCATTTTACCTGTTGAAATATGTTGACTGCTCTAAATCAAACTGTATTAAGTTCAATATTCTATATTTTTACCTTTAAATATTCCCAGATGGGAAACTGTATAAAGGAGAAAGGTATTTCTCTGATTACAGTACTGAAGTATCCCCTGTACAGACCTAGAAATCCCTGTAAAATGCAAATACACACAGTACATAAAGTATCCCCTGTACAGACCTAGAAATCCCTGCTAAATACAAATTCATGCACTACATAAAAAATTCCTAAAACCTTAAGTACATGAATTCAGTAACAATTGAAAACATTATAAAGAGGAAGAAATGCAACAAACTATATGAAAAAGTTACAGTAATATTGTCAGCTCATTATGTCAGAACACTGTGGACAACAAAGTTGTTTTAACTTTTATTATCCAAGATATATTTCACCTTTGGTTAACAATAATATTTATGGAAACAGTAGAAATCCAAGAAGACCACAAACTTAGCCAATCGTAGGAACATTTGTCTACCATTGATGTAAAGTAAATGAGTTTGCACTATGTTTAGCTCACTTAAAGTTGAAACTTACCTCTGAAGCTACTGTAGTTTTCAGGATTTTTAATGAAGACAAATGTCTGTTGGCTTGGGCCCTCTGTTTAACAACTTCCACTGGGACACGTATCAAACATGCACCCTAATTTGTAGAAATATTTTCATACATTTCTTACAATAAAAATTAATGAAGATTCATTAAAAACAAGTACACAGCTAAGGAGGAAATGATTTAAAGCTAGGTGAATGTATTACATTATATTGTGATTATCATATTGAAAGGTATTATTACTTTAATCTATGAGTATATAATTTTAAGTAAGTTATGCATACATAAGTCTGCATTTTCCCTGTACAATGATAACATTTAGATATTACAGCTCGGACATTATAGTCACCCCAGCCTGGTTTTATTTTGTATAATAATACTCTTTTGTTTATTAAGAGGCACATGCAAAACTGCAGTAGCCATTTTTGGAGCTGTGCAAGTCTTGTTCATTCATTTTTTTATTCATTCAGATAAAGGCACAATATATGTACACATACAAAAATTTTGGAATTGTCTAAAAAATGCTGACAATTCTAAGAATTTGTATTAATCTGTATTCAGTAATACATTTGTATTATAGTGTCTTATTAAAAGACTGAACATCTAAAATATGAGATTTACCAAGAAATGTCAACAAGACTGTTTGAACACTACTCACAATTTCCCCTGCAGATGCTGCAGACATATGCACCACTGGAGACCACTGTGTCTCACTACCAGCAAAGTACTTGACACTCTCATATGTCAAGAAAAACAAGGCAGCTGTAGTATATAATTGAATATGCACATGTACATGTATCTATATTTCATTCATACAAATTTGAAATATATTCATTCTTGATTGCAAAACAAGATCTAACACCATATATCAACTGAACTTGAGACTCACTCCAGATGAAAGCAACCTTGAAGACAGAAAGAAAGGCAATGTATAATTAATGTGCCTTGCCTAAAGACTCTAATGCACTGACTGGTGAGGAACATTGGTCCCTCTGATCAAGAGGTGAGTGCGATACCACTGTCAAATCAAAGGATAATCACTGCCTTGCTTAGACATTTCTTGATTAACTGCTTAGGCAAAAGTAATTATTTTGCTTATGGTCAAATAAATTCTCCCTATAGACAAACGTATTTGATTAGAAATAAGTTCAGCAAGAAATTAATTTTGAAATATTGCCAATTTAAGTTTTAACAAATTTTCATGTAAAATTTCAGATTACACACAGATTAAAACCTGAATTACTGCAGATAAACTGTCATACCTGTTGGTGCTGAGCCTAGGGCAGCTGAACCGAGACCAGAATATACGCCATGGAAACCTCCTGCTTTCCAAAAACCTTGAGCACTTTGTAAACGTGTCTTAAATGTATCAAGTGGGAACAAGGCAACATCAACGGAAGTACCTGCTATGCCACCAGCCTGAACAGAGATAAATCATTATACTTCAACAGCTATATTAAATGATATAATCTCAATAGCATACTGTTGCAACACACAAATTACTTGGAGGAAGGTAACTCCTGCCTTTGCAACCAATGAAGACCATGATCACCTTTCTCCACTGAGCAAACAGATCATAGTCTACACTGATCATAGTCTACACTGATCATTACTCAGCAGATTAATTTTCACTAGGCGTCTTTATTAACAGCAGATAGCGCATAATGCATTTAAGACAAAATAATTTTAAAAATCTGTTTGATTATCATGTATATATGACCATTTCACAATAAATATGTGAAATCTTAACTACTTTCGTTTTGATTTTAGTACATGTACATGACCAGATGCACCTGTATTAAGCCATCCTAATATATTGTCATGAGCACTGAGAAGATAACAATTGTAAAACATACCAGTAAAGCTGGAAGTACGTAACCATTATTACTTTCCATAGTATATCAACCTGATGTTACTTGCATCTATAAAACTTTGGTGCAGTTAC